>DWON01000888.1:0-28216 GCA_018251015.1 Phocides pigmalion okeechobee | reverse complement strand
ATTGACGTCAATAGGGACTTTTGTTCTTTGTGGAGTTGGATATATATGTCCGTGGGCTGCACCACTTACCACCTGGCCTGCATGATTGTTTGTTTCTAATAAGACAGAAAAATACTCTTTGGATGAAACAATCATTCACGATAACAGGAAACATATCAATTAACATTAACCTAACCACGTTACCATACAATTAACATTAACATTATCAATAGTCATAATTTTTCTGTAAATTTCACCACAAAACCTACGAACACCATACCACTTAGATATTATTGATTTAACATGTCAGAGTTGATCGCTAAACGGCGGAAAGTTTAAAAATGCTTACATAATAAAGACACAGAGTAAACGAATACACGGTCAGTGATTCCGCGGATGTTTCTTCATATGAAATTGCATTTGCGATTTCAAAACCACGTATGAACTAGTCAACAGACCAAAGAAGTTGATTTCATATGAATACAATAGTTATTTTCCATAAAACTGGTTAATTGTGTCTATTTAAAATCTGCTTTATATGACTGTGATGCTCAGCAGTTTCGTTCATGTGTAAGAAAAAATGAATAGTGATGATACATTACCTAAAACTTTTATATTTAAAAGTATCTACAGCACGTACATACCAATAAAAAGACAAAAGCGAAGAGACCCGCAATAGAAAACTAGTTTATAATAAACCCAAAACAGCTTCCTACCTTTCAGTGGTCGTGAGAAGTCTTAGTTAATTAATAATCTAATCGGATCGCACGACTCGATGATCAGCAAATGCCAACGCGGCATTTAGTCTAATTGTTCTCAGGTAATCCGGCTACGCTATGCGGATCCTGCTTCTGGGTCAATGTGGATACATGTTGTGTCATCTGTACACAGTATGTGGAGCACTGGTCTTGTATTGTAATCTGTAACGCGGATATCATACTAAACATTGACTCGTAGAAATAAATTGTACCAGAATATTTATATTTTTTTTTTTACTAAAAAACAAAGGTTCCTATTGATTGACATAAGGAAAAGGCAACGGACCACTTGATGGAACACAGTTACCATCGTCTATCGACCCTTACGACACCAGAGGAATCGCCAATGCTTAGTTGGCTTTCAAAGAAATTTCATCTCCTGTTTTATACCTTTATGGATTTCTAATATCTCGCAAATATGTTTATATTAGTATTTAGGTATATACGTAAATAGAAATAACATTTACTGAGTATTATATAACTAAATAGAAATTAAAATTAGTGCTAGTAATGTATAGTCAATTGATTTGGTACTAATTCTCCAATACAAAGATCCATGCCTTATTTTACATCCTTAGGCATGCTATCCCCTCTGTAATACGAAGTAAGAATAGAATATTGTAGTAATAAAATCCCGGTTTTTAATACCAAAGTGTCTATCCATATTTAAATCTCTGACGTATCCCTTTATTTTTGAAATTATGTGTGTTTTAAAAATTAGTTATCATTTGTTATAGTAAGGATAATAGTAAGGAAATCTGCTTACCTTACCGTTTTCCCTATTACAGTTCTTCGCAATGTTATGTATAAAGTAATCTAATCCTCAATAAGTGATTGTACACATATAAAATTTGAATTCTATCAACGTTTTAATTAAGTCTAAATTTCTATGCCGAAAAAAAACTTCGAAATTTCCGCAACTTGAATGTAAAATAAGTTACATATATTTTTATTACATATTTTATATGTTACATGTACTATAAGGTAACATAAATTAAGTTAACTTTGATGTTGCTCTCTAAGACATAAATACTATAATTGTATTCATGAACTCACTTGTCATTAGATCTTTACGAACGTAATCAAACTAAAAGTAACTTGTTGAATCAACATCCATCAATGCTAACCTTGTTACTGTACAAGGATTTCATTTACTCGTTAAGCCAGTATCGTGTATCAATTTGTTTTGTCTTTTCGTTTGTTTGTCTGTACATACACATGATATCGCTAAATGTAGCATCTATGTCGTAAGCACGATTCGCTGATAGACGTATCACAAAATGTATGTACACGCACTCATTGTATCATCTTTAAACGTGGAGGAAACACGACTCAATTTCGTGAGGTCGAAAGGCGAATATGGCGTGGATTGGACAAAGGGCATAGTTGGAGCTTTATTTAGGAATTTTACCGTGAGCATCGTACGCTATCCATTCATTCAGTCACCTACATTACTATTCCATTGATAAACTAGGTAAGGTTTCAAGGCCAGTAGATATGCGTGTAACAATAGTACAGTAACATAAGCAGATTGAAAAAAGATTAAGCGTAAGGTTCACGTATATACATACGTACTTATTGCTACGTACGCCTGCGTTGTAGTGACTCATATAGGCTTCCGATACAATCTAAAGTGATATTTAGATCATTATCGGTAATCATTGTTGACATTATTAACTATAATTTATTATATACTTATTGTAAGTAACGAATAAGGATATAGTTCGTCTTATATAAGAGATCGCTGTCGCCCATAAACATCTGTATTGGTGGTACCACCTTATGTGATAGTTATACTACCTTCAACATTCTTACTCTCAAAATAAGTTAGATGAGGTATTTATCCACCATTCTATACAAGATCGGATTGGCAGACTTTACACACTTTTGAACAATTTATGGAAATCTGTCAAGTTGGTTTCATCGCACCCCATCAATAAAACTATTAATAATAAATTAATAAATAATTTTCTAGTACGTATATACACCCCACAAAACTTGCTGGGGTTCTTTAGGCGCTCAAGATCTATAGGGGAGGCATACTCGTATGTCCAGCAATGGACGTCAAAAGTGATGATGATGATATAAGTTCAAAAAACAGAAAGGCATATTCGAACCCTGGACACCATAAGTCGCCACGCTAAATTTTCACTGTAATAATTATTAAAACAACTAAACTAGATTTAAGTCTAATTTCTTATTAATAAAAACCCTATACGGGGATCTACACTGTTACGCGAGCACTATTGAATTTCTTTGAATCAGTTTACATCCTGGTTCAAAATGGAGTCATTACGTTGGTGCTCTTTTATTTTTTTCCGGCGTGCTCACAGGTAGAGTGATATAGATAATCTTCCGTCGTTGGTGGCTAAGCTACCGGTTTTACGTTCCCCGCACCATTATCTAAAGGTCACCATTGTCAAAACACTTTTAAATCCAAGCCAAAAAAACTACAAATTAACTTACAAGATTTCGCGATCCGATATAAAGCTAAATTATTATTTGTCACTAGTCATATAATTTATTTTTAAACCAACGGATGAGAATTCCTTTGTTAAGCCTTATTCCCAGCTGTTTAATGCATTCGTATGCGTATGCGCATTATACCTGCGCATATTTTATGCATATTTTTGTAAAAACCATCAAATCTGAAGTGTATATGTTGTGGCAGTAATATTAATACCAACATCCCATTCCAATTTAGTTTTAATTTATGTTTTTGTAAGATTTTGAACCCAGCGCTGGGCAAGATTAGCTTACGTTTTATGTTAACTTATCCCATTTCAGAAACGTGATCTGAAGTAACATCTTTATAAATTGAGTAATAATTATGTCCTAATATCTGAAGTCCTTCAAAGAGACCTTAAAATATATTTAGATGTGGTTTAGTTTAAATAGAAAAATCTCAACATTCAACTTTTCTGTTAAATGAATGGTAAAAAAAATAACTTCTTATGTGTACATTATTTAGAAAAATCAGAGTTCAACTCAATTTTCACTGTTGCTATCACTATATATGTATTCATTTATGCAATGAGCTACAAATAGTACACACTAATCTACAACTAGTCCATATTATTCTGTCCAATGCGTAGTACAAATAAACATTCCATATTTCAGTCATGATCAGTAACATTCATAGACATGAAATACTATAAAAAGTACATAGAAATCCATAAGGAATTCATATTAGTGTGTACTATAAGTAGCACAAAAACATTCCATATTTCGGCCGTGATCAGTCCAGTTCACCGTGCAAGTCGTTACCCCATTAAGCCTACGTTTGTATGGCAGGCTTAGAGTTCACGTGTGCGCGGAATAATTACCAATACAGCCTTAAGTAGACTATAAGATAGAGTGGCAGATACTCACTACTATCTCAAAATTTTGAATTATCGCATCCTAAAGAGAACAAATGAATTGATAAACTATTCAAAATAGAGATATAAAAAAATGATAATAATATGGCAATAAAAAAATCTATGACGATCATTTATTAATAAAAACTGGTTTAAACCCTTAAAAATATCCTTCAATGAATTTAAGAACAATGTCGGCAACATTAAAAAAATATAAAAATATGCGTTATTATTCCTAGTTCTTTTCTAACACTGTCCTTATTGAATTTGATTTATTTATATTGATTCACTGATTTTACTAAAATACTAATCGTATTATCTTTAACCTCATGCAAAATGAAACATTTTTTTTGTCAAAATAAATAGGTCGAGCCAACTTTGTCGTTTTTGATTCTATGCGACTCAATTATCTAAATTTGGTTCATAACTGAGCACAATTTCCTAAAATAATACAATTTTAGCTTCTTTTTGTCTATAGATGAATTGTGAGATTTAAATTCGATTTGATGGGTTTTTAGGCAAAGGTTTATACAATATAGTGCTTATTTGCTTTTTATCTTTTATAAACACCAGATGACACTACTATCGCAATAATACGATTATTAAGTAAAGCCATAAAACATCGCCATTACTTTTTACCGGGCTTGCAGTTAATAGGATATTTTGTATGAAGTCGCACGTCTGTTTACATTCAGTCTAAGTACTAAGTAGGCTTTGACGGGTCTGAATCATGACGCTGACGCAACAAACCGCTACTTAGTGCGAATCGTAGTGATTCTGACAAAAACTGCTCGTTCTTGTACAATAGCCCTAAGTAGAATGTTATAGATCCACTTCCCACGAAAACAAACCTCGTGTTTTATTTTGTTTTTGTATTTAAAAAACTATTGCAAAGGACTGCTTATTTCATAAAGAAATCTCTTCGAGCAGTCTTAAAATAAAATATAAAATCGAAAAGAACCTACGAAAGACAAATCTCCAACATTAATAATAATAATAATAAAATATTTCATCTTAGCGATATAGAAAATATCTTAATATAAATTTGCAATGTAACAGAATTAAAATGTAAAGAAAAAAATATATAAGAGATATTTAAAACGCTGGTTTTAGGATGAAGTGTTAAAATATTCATGTATGAATGTTTATGACTTTATTTATACGTGTTGTTATGCACTAGGTACTGAAGATTCCGTTCGGGTATATTTAACATTATTTATATATTTAGTAGTTTTCAAAGTAAAACAAATTTAAAACTCATTTGTACAAAAGTGCAAAGAAACATCCACGTGTATAGAAACATATCCCGTTTTATTTTTTAAAAATTGATTGAAATCATTGAGAACAGAAGACAGAAATATTATACTATTCGATTTTTTTAAACAAACCAGTTTCAACAATAAATTGTAGATTACATCTGATATTTCACTTCAAAATTGTGTAGTATTGTTGTAATAAAATATATTAAAGCCTATTTTGTAGCCTGAAATATACTTTATTATTTTAAATTTTGAAACTCATAAAAACATATGAACCGTTCCCTGAGTAAATGAATGGTACTGACACGCATGAAAAAAAGAATTTTACTACTTAATTTTATTTATTCCATATTATGTAAGTCCAATCATATTTTATTTCCTAATGTTACTGAATATTATCGCTAAAATATTACTTTATTGTTGAACTAAGAGTACAGCTACTGTAGATTTGCATTAAAAATTGACATAAAATATAACTAATGACGCAATTACCTCATATTACTACATAGATATTTCATATTAAATTGTTTTTATCAATACGCATGTATTAGAATCCAATTATTAAAATAACTGCTGTTTATTATGTAGATGCGGATTTAAATCCGGTAGCGGTCGAAACCGCGGCGATCGTCCATTCAAACATTTAAATTCGTGCGACGGAAATATCACGCGGCGATAAATTATTTACGACCTTAAAACACTTAAAAATACCAAAATCCATTTCCATTCATAAGTTTAAACGGAATACTGACTTCTACCACACGAGCTGCTCATAAAACCTGTTTAGATTTTGATAATTTTATTAACGATCGAATGCACGGCACGCCGAGTGCGCGAGAACCCTAAAGTCTCATATATTACGGCATTAACACAAATTATACAAGTTTAGAGCCACAACATAGAGCGTGGGCGTCTTAATGTTCGAATGTGTCGTCTGTAATTATTACGATCCGAGGAACTTTAATGTCTTCCAAATGTCGCATTCTTTATGACAATAGAATATCTAAACTAGATTCGACCGATCTATTTATTTGTACCACAACAAAATTTTGTTTCAAGCTATAATTTATGATCGACCTCGGTGGAATGCGATGATCTAAAACGCTTATAAAACGGTGAGATGTGACACTACAATAGTGAGGGACTGTACCATAAAATAATATAAATTACTGGTCGTTCGGGTAAGAGTTTGAGAATTAGTGTTGTGACGATACGCACTACAGCTCCACTGCTCGCTGTAATTATTGTTGTCCATTCACTTTACATCATTACACGGTTCTAAGTCACATGTATAGCCACATTTGTAGAAACGTCGCCGACGTAGAGTGTGGCGTAAATAATTCCTTTACCCGACCCGACGTTCATTAGGGACACATTGTCTCATACGACCAGATTTTAATGGCGTTACCTTCAAAATTTTATTACGACGATTTGGTGTAATTACATAAAGTGGAAGAGATAGCCGGGGTTCCGGAGTACGAATATAAGCACGCACTTCTGATTTTTTGAATTTATTACATGTTACAAGTTACTTTGTACTTGCATCAACAGTGAAGTAGAATATCGTAAGAAAATCTACATACATGAGAGTTCGCCATCAGGTGTGACGTCAAATAAATATTTTGGCTCATTAGACCTTTCCCAATCTAACCTTTCCTTTGACCTAACCTTTCCCTTGCTGAGAAAAGAACTGTGCCCAGCAATGGGAAAGTAACCCGTTGATGATAATGATGGCATACATTAACTCATTTATAACGGTCTTTGAGTACGAAATGTGATTATGGGCCGGGACGTGTTTGTTTCGGCCTCCGATGGAAAGAAGTGCTAAACTGTACATCACATACATATTATACCATTAGAGGCCGCTCAGATAACAACAGTATCCACAAGATATCCGCTAATCGTCCGTCACTTTGATCTTTAGAAACGTTAACGCTTCAAATTCTTAGTATAAACACGGGCAAGACTGAAGCTGCTTATTGCTACATGGCAAATCAATTGTACAAACCGCTTTCGGACACTAATAGAAGGAAAACGAAACATTTATTACGTAAGCGCACAGATTAATTAAACTGTGGACGTTCGTCCATTTAAGAGTCGACGGAGTAAAGCTCTTTAATTAGTAGTTTTCCATTTGTCGAACACCTGGTAAAAGCCATTTGACTTATTAACTGAATGTCGTCCCACATTCGATCTAACTCAATCAATTATGAACCTTATTCGATTTGAATAGAGTGTAAATTAGCAATGCATTGTTAAGTTGTAGTCGTTTTATGAAGATGGGTAAAGTTTTCAGTTCAATCCTATTGGTCGACGGAGTGTTAATGTAAGAATCACGAATAACTTTTCAAATAGTTGTTGCTATAATTTGATAGTCTTTACGTAGTTTCTACTTGTAAATTAACTTATATTATTTGTCTTCGAGTGCGTGTGCTAATTTATTTTTTAGAGTTTTAACGGTTTCATCATGCTCTTTAATATCACGACGGTGTGCGAGATGGGTTTTGTCAATAGGCATTAACGTCGACGAAGTTGGCAAATAGACTCGTAATACTGGCATGGTATGTTATAGGCAAATGGGCATATAACGTACTTATAGTAAGCAATGTCGCCTATAGACGTTTAACACACTCCATATTTACATAAACTAACCGCTGGATAATGAAATAGATGAAGGGTATATAAATTAATTTAGAAGGAACGTCTGCTAAAAGTATTCGTCACCATCGCAGTTTAGCCGTGACCACGTGCTATGAATCTAGTTCAAAATATCGGTAATAAAAAATCGTTAATCGCGACTATCCCTTAAGGAGCAAATGTATAAATTCCGCGATGGTATTAATTTAATATCATAACCATTAATTTATTTCAATATCGTGTATGTGAAATGTTGAAACATTTAATAATTGTTTGTTCGTGTAAAATGCACCCCAGAATATTAAAGGCGTAATGTTAATGGTTTTAAACGGTTTTGTGATCTATTGAAAGTGGTTAGAATAGTCTCGTCCGGGTACTATTAGCGACCATCCTTCATATTTGACGTTCAAATGCATGGCTATAATGTCATCTATTCAGTTACTCGTGTAGACCATTATTCTTTGCCTTAGAGATATCAATACATACAAATAAAGTAAATAGGTATGTAAGTCTGTTTGTGATATCAAAATAACTGGCCATTTATAAGCTTTGCTTATTAGCGAGATAATAAATCGCAATAACCTGGTCTTCGAGACTCCATATATAAATAAAAATATTAGTTTTTAAACTTTTTTGTAAGAGCAGAATATGCAAACGAATGAACCTTTATTAACGGAACTTTCGCGCTTAGACAGATTTATTTTCCAGGATTATATTAAGTACCCCGAAAATAGATTATGCGTGAAAATATAAATAAAGACATTAATATAATATGGTGTAGCCTGAAATTTGCTATTTACATGTGTATCAATGTATTAATATATCTGCTCTGGTCTCTCCACGAGCGAAACCACACACGTTTACTAGTAATAAATACAGTAAACAATTTCCTTATACGAATAACAATGAAATTGTATCCAATGTTTTCTATTTTATCTAGTTTAGGTACAGACATACTTATTATAAACTTTCTATTAGCAAATTGAAATGCAATTTTGGTACACTAAACACTTTTGCAAACAACAGCATACGGTCTACGTCAGCTAATTTGTCGCACCGTTTCGGTGTCAAACTAATGTCGATAATTAAATTTTGAAAAATATAAATGGCTGTTTTCACGTAATAAGTGTGACACGGTTCCAACGTGACATACCGGACAATTAGCGTTGGTACGTGTTAACAAAGCACTTGTAGGTAAGTTCTGATATCATCTATATAAATTGAAATGGCGATTATACTTTTAAATAAGTGACGTCACATGACGTAGTTTCTTGACACTGTAAACTGTATCTGATCAACTATAGGTTAATTTAAGGAAGTTTGCACAGCGCATTTTACTATTATTATCTTACCATGTTTTCTAGGTGATATAACATATAGTATAGTTCCACTGAAGAGGTACCACTACCGCCCTCGTAATCCGCCGTAAATCTAGTATTTGAGTTAGAGAAGTTCGATTACCGACTATACTTAGAAGCGCGGCGAACGTCTAAGTCCTCAGGAGTCAACTCATCTACGCATCACCTCAGATAGGACTTCAGTCCTCTTTTTATACGTAGTCTAGGCTTTTCTTGTTTGCCGATGTGAAACCACTCACACCGAGGTCCATTCCGGGATCGGAACGGGTTGACCCTCCACTTTTACCGGGCCCGTTCCCGAAAGTCTTCTTTTCATTGTCCCTAACGTCAAACAAAAGATACCATAGCATTATTCGGATCCTGTTTACGTAGACACATATACCAATAAAAAAACTATAATCGCGAGCTTCACAGAAAACGTTTCTAAATAAAATTGTATATTCCAAATGCAGCAAAATGCGACAGAGAACATGATTTAATATGCTAACAATCGGCTCTATTTGAATTAAAATTTGAAACCTGTGCAATTTGTCTTCTTTTCGCCATCTTAAAATTCAATCTAGATACAAGTTCATCGATACAGACCTACTTAGTTTGACAACGATGTAACTGGATATTTGCAAATGATCTGAATATCTTACTATAAACGAATACTTCAACTACTTTGTCTAAGCAACAGGAATACTCTTAGTAGGTAATAAGATTCCAGCCTCTCTCGCTTGGATCCCGGATTCGAATTCAGAATACATTTGATTTTACGAAATTATTCAGGTATTCATAATTAATAAATCAAGTTTAATGATAGAAGTATATTTTGACTGAATAGGTACTACCGCTACACTTGTAAGCAATTCTTGTTTTTCAATTGGAAAGATGTCAGCTAAACTTACAAGTGAAGCGTCCATTTTACTTTAATTTTAGTGAAATCAGTATCTTAGGCAAATAGAAATTGTTATATTTGGAATTGAGATGAAAGAAGAATACATGGACTGAGAGGAAACACAGAACTAGCATTAGGACAGTAAAAATAAATGATAATAATGGCCGTTAAATAACTTGGCTATACACATATTATGTTTAAATTCTGGCACTTTCCGATACGCATTGGTAGTAGGTAGCTATTGCTCAATTCATACTTCTGTTCCAGATATGTGGATTGGATGTGCCTTTGTATTTGGTCATAACACCTACAATACAAGAAAATTCTAGTGAGACTTTATAAACAGCATTACGTATAGATTCCATTTTTATAAATACAATGATAAAGGTCTACCTTTGTGGACGCATCATGCATTTAGATTATTTTTAATTTGGCTTCTCAGACACTTCTTCCTTACCTAAATAAACGATGTCCTCGTTTAATAAAGGTTTTACAATATATTTTATAAATACTACTCGTTCAATTGTCTGTACTTCTTGTTGTGTCGTGTATTAACATAATAACGCAGACAAAGTCGCGGGTATCGACTAGTTCACAATAAAGTGTTCTAATTGTAATTTTACTTCTTGATTCAAAATTAAAATGATTGAATCGTGATTCTCATAAAAGGCGGGGTGACGAATTTACTTGATTCACTTTGACTGATTACGTGGAGTCGCTTGAAAATAAACAAATGTACTGTCACGCAGTTCATTGTCAACTCAATAAGGCTTCGGATTGAAAATGTAAAGTATGCAACAACGGTAAAACTAATTACAGCATTGGTAACGAATCGAACCTATCACGACATCGCCTATGACTACCAAGTAACCAGGTATACGTAAAAAACTATTCGTGACGTGAACACATTCAAAACCCCGGAGATAAATCGAGTACAATGTTAATTTGACAACGTTTTAGAATCATTTCAGAGTTCACTAAACATTCATATAAACTGTAAAAACTTGACAAAGAATTGGAAGGAGGAATCAAAGATTTGATTAGTAACGATATGAATTATGAACGAAGGTTAGTCCAAATAATAAATAACAGTTTCCTTGTGTTGGAGTTATTTACTCAGTGTGGGCTTCGATTATAGCCGAAGGTGTTTTCATTCTTAGAAGAGTATATATACCTTAATTGGCGAGCAAACTATTGAGAAACCAATATTCATGTTCAAACAGCATCCGTTGCAATGAACTCGGGTATATTCAACAGTTTCTAGAGTGTTGGTCGTTCAATAACATGTACTATTTAGATTGGGTAAAAATAGAAAATTTGGTGAAGTTCTATTTGACATTGGACGTGGTTGTCCATTGGCTACAGTGACCACTCAACGTCAGGTGGCGTGCATGCCCGTTTCTTACTCTTTCATAATAAAAAAAGAAGAGCAAAAGAATCGTAATATTAATGCAAAAATACTTAATATCTGCTCAAAAGCAAAATATTAGCGGAACTAAATGGAGAACCTGTTTACAAATCTTTATCTAGCGTCGATCTGTACAACAATTCGGGACGATAACTTGGTGCCGACGTGACATCATAGGGCCTTAGTACTTCTGTCGACGACAAAAACTGATCTCATTTATTTTCACCGGTATCAACAGAACGTGATAGGTAATTTCATACTGAATTTTCTGTTTGACACGCCTCCCGAACACTTTGCCCTTTCCACTATTATTGTTTTGTTGCATCATCTCCAATGTAAAGCATCCCGTAAGCACTCAATTTTAATAGATTCTCGTGTTCGGGTTCCACTAGTTATCTGAAGATTGCTTTGGTCATAGAAAATAATCTTCAAGTTGGAATAAAACATCAAATATAATATACATAGGTATATCTACAAATAATAGAGGTGTATGCATTGAGCATCTTTGGAATACCTAGTTAAAAATATCGACACGTAAACAAAACTAACATATTTGTTTGTATGTTCTTCTAGGTGTTTGTTTAATACCAAATCATATGAGCTTTATCACACATCAGGCGTTACAAATGGACGATTTCAATAAAGCTTATTTATTGTGTAGCCTTGAATCTGAGGCAAAATTAAGCTACAGTTCACACTACATGCAGAGAGTTAAGCATATATTAGTATGTTTTCCTTCTCTTGATATTCGCGCGTAGTTGACAGTATAGAAAGTTTTTTGATATTTCGATGCAACCAAAAATCAATTTTAGCATCAATCTTCATCGTTCTTGTTCGTCATAGATTAACGTTAGTTCTGAGCAGAAGTTACATCGAATAATGGCAGTGGCTTTATGAAATATCCCAATTAGTTCCAAATGCGGCAAAATGTACACACATGCGACATTATCACTATTTTGTCTTATTGTTGCGCCCAAATATGAACCCACACAATTTGGGGAATTTGTTATAATCCGCGCAAACTCTATTGTCATTCATTGTTATACCGAGAGCAGGGAATATAGTCGAGGGGAGGAAGAGCGGGCGCATCAATACGTATATAATAATTTACGGATTTTTGAAAACATTGATTGATTCCAAACATTCGTAATCTTTAGTGAATTTTGGTATCGATCTGCACTCCGGTGGGATGGCGCGATCGTGAAATGCGCGAGCATCAATGCAGTCATTAAAACGTACCGTGAATAAATTAAGGCGCGGTCATACAGTACAGGTGGAGCGGACGCTCCGGGCGAACAGGGATGGGAGTCGCTCAGACCGCGGTGCGCGTTCGAAGCCGCGTCGGTCGTGTCGAACGGCGGGCGAGTTATTAATAATCCGCATTCACGGGCCGCACGAGCGAGCGACCGGCTCGCGACGACATTCCATCGCATTGTCCCGACCCGCTCCGCCCGCGACACTTTTGTCTATTCACACCGATAAATCACCTCCTCCGGACCGATGCGAGCATTATTTACCTCTAACGATCGTCGCACTACATCGATTAATTAGTGTAACACTACAGATAAGATAGCGGGGAAAGCGATCGCTTTCAATTTCCTCTCGAGGGGCACTCGGCGTAAAGTGCGCGTTAAGTGCGGACAATCGGAGATAAAACGTGCGAGACGAGACTCGCCCTTAATCCGGTGATCGAAGATTGCGAGAAAACGTTTTGTCGTGGGGTGGGTCTGATCGGCCGCTTTGTTTGGAAGCTAGCTCCTAATTTGATTGCCACAGTCGCCACTTGACGTGAGCGAGCGGCCGATACGTGGATATCTAATTAAACCTATAAGATGCTAATGGGGGTCACTCATCGCGGAGAGGTCATATCGTCTTCATTTTTTATCATCTTAATGACTCTGGTTTTGTTCGATGCTATTTCTTCATCGTGACTGTCTTCCACAATCTTAATGATTCCAACGATCCCTTGTAATATAATCTGCGTCTGATTATTGGAAGAAACGTGTTGCGTCGGATTTGTGATAATTGCATCTCGAAGCAACTAGTTCTGCACTTCGATTTCAATAATAATTTCTGCGTTCTAATGTCCCGGAGCTGTTATGTTAAATGTTTTCGAGAAATCTAAACTGATAGCCGCAATATGATACGATGTGGGAATTATTAAACAGTCGCATCGTTCCGCGGACATATACTTGCAAATTAATACAAAGTACTATCTCCATTTATTGAATAGCCGATGAGCAGTCGCCACACGCGATGAAAACTTGCCCAGACGCAATGTCGTAGCATAGCGAGCGTTTTAAATTGATTGTAATGTGAATGTGTTTTGAACAACTGTGATTCGAGCCAGGAACCTCTTCTGGCTTTCATTAGTTCACATGGTCATTCCTCTTTGACCTCGCAATGAGAATGTGTCCGCTCACACAATTTCCTTACACTGCTATATTAACGACTCATAAGGTTGTTATCAAATGAGAGTGTGAGAGAAAGCATCAAAGTATATCCTTGTAAACATAAGATTTGCACAAATAGATAAGTTTTTAGTATTGCCTTAAAGCTTGTATTCATAATATTAACTATTAAGGCACTGTAGTATGAAGTCGGACAGACATATTTTTTTAATTATTGGGTGAAATGCTATGAGAAGCCTACATATTACTCCAAATATCTCGTTTCTGAAAGGTATCTCCGCACCCTTAAACGTTAAAGTAAAGAACCAAACAAAAAGCTCTTGCAATTATTGTCAACTCTAACTCTATCTTTGAATGATAGTCCCTTGAGAATGTCAGTAGCAATCAAGATAAGTCCAAACATCAAACTAGCAAACAAGCAAACAAAAATCTTGGGCGTGATTGGTGAATTGTAATCAATCCCAAACAGGATTACAATCTCATCTGAGCTCGCTCACAGATGCGTTGCTACCCCTAAATATTTAGTTGAAATGTAAATAGAAAGTATAAATGTCTCTTGCTGTTTAAACCAGTAATTAAAGATTCTTACTAGAACTTAGAACCGTTATAAAGCAGTAATAGATATGGCGCGTTATATATTTTAGTCGGTCTAAGAAAAATTCTAGCACCTTTCGATTGCTTTTATATAACGAACCAACCTGCCGTTAATCGTTGCGGTAGGTCACGTTTTGCAGAACCTTCCACTACGCACCTGTGGAGCATTAATCGGATTTCACAAAGAATTATAAAACCGCCTTAAGCCAAATACTTATCTATAACATCGACCTGGTTAATATGCTTATTAAATTATATCGATGGCAAAAAGCGTACGTTTAGCTCAAGGGAGTAATTAACGGAATGAGGTTTAACTGAGATTAAATCGGCAACTTTAATTATTGGGTCAGCTCTGGACCACACGAGTCCTGCTCAATGACTATAACGATCTTGCGTTTAACAAACTATGAATATACATTAAGATATAGTATCAGGCGATATCTAATTTACCTCACATACAAGTTTATTAAATGCTTTTTTCAGTAAAATTACCTTTAAAGGTAATGTAAACGTTTTGCGATTAAACGCTTTCTATGCCCACTTCCCAATACAAAGGTTGCCTTTTGATATGAATACTAGTACGCATACCTAGAATGAATGTCTACATTCAACACGTTTCGCTAGGAAGCGAACTCAAAGCCCTCTTCATGGCAAGTAAACGTTACATACAAATACAAATAAAGTTGGTTTTTCCAACCAAAATTCGTTACTTCCAAGTCTAAATTGAAATTTAATTATCGTTAATTATCCAACAACACATAATCCTAAAATATAAATACTATACTATACTATATTACAGAAGTACAAAAAGAGGAGTGGCCGTGGTCCCGCCGCGGGCGAACGTTGAAGTTAAACTGTTCTATCACCTTCAAATAAATGTAAATAATTTTGTAACCGGTTGAATAATAAGTTAGAATTGGGGTCAAATCTTATTGATTAGCGAACAAAAATTTGTGAACAAACAAAAAGGGCACGAGACAGGCGGGGCTCGGCTTTTGAAATAATCGACTTTGCATATCAATACGCATTTTAATATCGATATGCATCATTTCATTTAATTGCATTTCCTGAATGCTTCACCCGATAACTTCTCATTTTGTGCATTAATTTGAATGGTTAAACAATTTAAGGCCCACTACGGTAGGAACTGTTTAATATTTATAATCACGAGTACGTTAGTTACATGTCAATTAATGGTACGATGGAAAATAATTGACGTAAAAACGTTACCAATCGTGCAATAAAATAATGGCGGAGATTGCCTTATATGATTCGGTCGAGGCGGTGACTCTACCAAAAGTAGATCTGTGATTTTTTGTCGACAACCCTGCCAAGCTCAGTGCTAATTTGTTTAAATTATCTATAGTTTATACGAGTCTTCTCTTTTGACTTTTCGCGTGTGCAAATCTATGTTATTTTTTAAATTTCTCGGAAACATTCGGGATAGTGCCTAAAACAAGTACACATCTTCTGAAAAGACACCTCTCATTGAATAAAAGCCGGGTGAAAATTTGTTCAGTCGTTTCCAAAATTACTCAAAAAAGACAGTCACGCAAAAATAGGTTTAATCAGTAAAAGTATATGATAAAAAAAAATAACGAAAGATTGTGGATACCAAAGAAACAGAATAGGCAGGAGTTTGACTATTTGGAGAAAGCTTATGTCTAGGATTAACCATCAAAAATTATAATTGATGTACCTATATTAAGAAATTAGATTGATAGATTTAGATTAACTAATTTAGAAAATCACAGTTACTTCGAAATGACAGACATAAACTTTAAGTACTTTTACTTGTATATATAATGATCAACGATGAAGACAAAGTATACAAGATGACTTGATTTTATTATGAGGATAAAATTGTCTTGTCCCAGATTCAACGCCTTCTGGAGTTTAATAACTCTATACATGACCAAACTGGGAATGTATAGGCTGATTCTCAAGACCTAACATGGAGACTAAAATCAAGATTTAATTAAACCAATAGTAGAGTCGACAGAGTCATTTATCACCCGATTACAGTTACGTATGCATACTGACTGTACAACACAACATTGATCGAGAAGCCAATTACAAAAGAGTAAATAAAATACATTGTCCCTCGAGACATTATGGTGCCTACACCAAAATCAGATTACATCTTCGCGCAGTTGTCCCCGAAATGAATACCACCAACCGTCACAAAAATCTGTTCAAAAGTGTTAAATCGGTTAATATAATGATGATGGATGCCGTCCCGACCAAACAGCCCACAGCGGGGGTGTTTTACCCCACTATACAAATAAAATATTTTTATTATTAACCAGCTCTCCGTCCTGCTCACGCGCATAAAATCATTCTATGGTAACCTCTCTCTTGCACCATTTAATCGAAATCATATTTCTGTTTTGTCATTATGGTATCACGTTTAGAGAGTTCCTCTCCTTTGTCCTGTATTTCGAATCGCTGGTTTCTTGTTTCCAATGCAGCTTTGGTTTTTGTTTTCTTTTTTGATAAGTCAGCATTAAGATACACGAGACCTTTAGTGGATAAACGACCTGATTTTATTCTACATTTGATTAAAGTAAAGCTTCGCGAACAATTGCAGGATGTCTTAGTTGCGATCGGAGCACGCCATCTATCGAGCAGTAGTGGAAGTAAGTTTTTACGTGTTTACCTTAGAACTACTTCCTATGAATGGAGCCGCTTCGTATAAAAAAGGTGCAACCGTGTCAAAATCAGACAATATTGTTTAAAAACCTAAGACAGACGCATATGAGTTCCTTTCATCAGCACGGCTTACCTGTGGGAAGTTCACAAAAAACACCGCAGGTAGCCCATTTGTTTGTTATTAATTCTCGCGTCGAATCTCTTTTTTTTCACCGACCACTTTAATACAGTAAGAATATTAATTATAATTATAAACGGGGCTCGTCGCGTCCGTTGTTGGCGTTGGAACCTTTGGTTTTGGTTCTAAATTTAAATCTGATCATTTATCATGCGACATTGTCGTTTTTATCTCTGATAGTTCTTTTTGTGTATAATTTATAGTTAACTCGTATATCGAAGCCTAACTTCAGTTGAGTGGGTGCCCGTTGAATTACTACCGTAGCTGATTAGGTAACCGCACTTGTTATAGATAAGTATACATCATTCTATGGAGTGTAATGTTTCCTCTTCATAGGCTGTATTTGTTTTCACAAGCTCTCGATTTCATTTATGTCAAGTGCACATTCGATTATAATAATTTTGGTCAGTCGTGAATAGAATATGCTAAGTCTATTTAAATAATATGCACCCTGGCGCCTAACCGCAGTGAATTAAAATGCAGAAAGCAAACGCCATCTTTCTTTATTTATCAATTCGCAGGCATTCTTGGCTACACTTCGATTAGACAGACGTGCCTTTGCGTATGGATCATAAGTGTTTTGATACGCGTGCATTCCTCTTGCACAATTACGTAGTGTAAGTGTACGTAGAGGCTGTCCAGCTAGTTGCCGCTAAGTATTATTCTTAGTCAGTTAGTGCGTTCAGAAAGCGTGCGCGGGCGTTTCCTGATAATTCGCCGGCGACGCGGCCCGGCGCCGGCGCACTTACCGTAACACCTCGTTCGTTTCAATGCTTTTGTACGTTTGTTGTTTTGTAAGGATTTATTGCGCGGTGTTTGTTACTGTTAACGGATTTTTGATATAGTTATCTACGTCTGGTAATGTATTACACTGTGTAGTTCTCGATTGAGTTTTCAACTTTTGTACTGTTTATAGGGTTAAAGTATAGTTCATTCTGAAGCATATGAAATATGCTTTCTATTTCATCATTCACTTTTATCATTCAAAAAACTATATCTACATCGGAAATCGATGTTAGTTTAAAATCGACGATGTAAATGAGAAAAATATTTTTGTTTATATTATTTTCAAATCATTAGTTATTTGATATTCGTCCACCTGGAACTTTGATTCAATGAATACTTATGTTTAACACGTTGTACCTATCGTATAACTGAATATTTAATATAACTGATTCCACTTGGAGAAGATTTATGACTAATATATTAATCTTGAAGCCACGATAGCCTAGTGGTTAATATTCCGGCCTCTAACACGGAAAGTACGAGGTTCGAATCGCAAGCAGACACATCTAATTTTTCAAAATTTTGTAATATGTTATATCTAAAATCGTAAGTAAAGCTGAGAATATTTCGTAAATAAAAGTAAGTGAAGTCTATAAAGCCGCACTAGGTTAGCGTAGTGGACGGTAGTAGAAACCTTATTTAAAGAGGAACCTGGGCCAGGTTAAATTTTATTGATATTAGTAGAAAATTATTAATTGTTTTTAATGTTTGTCTCATAAATATTAAAGTGAATTAGAATGATCGTTACTTTTATAGGACTGCACAGTTGCGAAATACTTGAAGAGCCCATACGTTATTTTACGACTCAAATTCAGGGCAAGTTACTTAATACCCAGCATTTAGTATCGACTATCAATGGCGTAAATAGAATGCAAGTCGGTGCATGGCGGTGCATCGATAGAGCCCACATGCCCTCGAGTTGTTCGACTTTTTATCGCTCAACAAAATTAAAACCTTATTTCGTACAATATCTTGATTCTAGACTTTCGACTCACCTTGACAGAATTCCCTAAGACCTTAGCGCTTTTCGTTATCACGATATGCACCAAATCGTGATCGTGACAAATTGGAATTGAAGATTTATCGAGATCCTTGACTTATTCAGATTTTTAAACAATGCCTATTTAGTTCGACATTTGCTAAAAGTGTACCGTAATAAATATCACTTTAAATAGCTTGTTAGGTTCGTAGAAACGGTTCTAACCTGGTACTAGGTTACCGTTAGCTCTTTAGCTAATGTATCACGATCTGAACATTAGGTTAAATATCGATTAGATAAAAGCAGTGGTAAGATTTCAAAGTATTTGAAGAGTCCGGGGTTCGAATCTTTGGAACACCCCTCGGGTTATTCAGTATTATGTATGAATTAAAATATTTACTAGTTTTAATGGTTGGTTAATAGGTTGATGGTGATGGTTGTATACGACACCTTACTTATTATATTACGAAACTTAACTTATCAAATTCTATCACAAGCGAACAATATTACAGGATTATTTTAATAACAAAGCCACATACAAAATGCAGTTTTAGACAACTTATTTTACTTTTATGCTTTCATTGAGTCCTTATAGCGAAATAAAATATATAAAACTAATCTTATTAGATACAGTCATAAAATCGTAAAGTTATCTGACACAAAATCTGATGCTTTTTGCGTCAGTTGCGATTCGCCGAAGCCGCGAGTAAAGCATCTGTCTTGACTCTATGATGTGAGAATCCAAGAAAAACGTTTAGAGACGAGTAAATAAATAAAAGATGGCGGGCGTAGCTCGCGATTCTCAAATTGAATATTAGATTGAAATTACGCGCTCGGGCGGCTCTCTCCTCCGCCTTTTGTTACGCGAATGATACATAAAGCGCGCGCGCATACAAACACAGTAATAAGAATTTTAAATTAGCATTCTTTTTGTGTTCCACGCCACCCCAACCCACTCCGCTCACCCCACCGTCTTAATAATATGGAGAAATTGAGTTGTTATACACCCTTTTCGGAGGAGGCGCGGGTGCAGTGGCACACCTCGCAGAGAAGCCTTTTTGTAATTGAATTTAGATATTCTTTCCCCGGATATAACGACGGGGAGGTTGGGCCCGCTAGTTCCGCGAATGGAGTACATGTAAATGGTGATATGAAATTCTCGAGACGCTGTGACAATGTCGTGTTATTATTGCTAGCGTTTTTGTACATAGCTCCCTCTGTTCTGCTTTGACATACGCCAGGGTACAAAGCTTTTATTTACTTTACTTACGGATCTTTATACGCAACTTCTTAGATAATTATGTAATACAATTAGTATACGAGCACGCAGCATTAAGCCGTTACTTTTCTCATAAACAGCTGTAACCAACTTCACATAAAACAAGAGGCTTCCTCTACTCATAGGCTCAAGATTTATCAAGTTATTTTATTGACATTTATTTCGCAATTACAGACAAAAGGAACTATAATAATGTTTATTAGAATAAAACTATTCATAAAATATTCAATTTACTTACAAATATGGTACATATAGTTTTATTACATGTAACTTGTATAAATTACATTGGAATATTAGTATTAAACCACAATATTTAAGCTTATTTACGATTAGAGTATGTTAAGGCATGTTGGAAACTGGTTTGTTATAGTAATTAGTTTGTTCTGACAAAGCAAAGCAGATACGAGTGGAACGCAATGGGTTACCCGAAATATGTTCTATTAATTTGATCAGCCTTCCGAGAACCAACGATAGCATGATACTGGTATGTAATTACAGGAGGCTATTAACATCGTCCGTGTACAAACATGGTGGATGATTGCCGGTTTCGTTTTAATTGCGCACGCGCATCTCGATGGTTGTTTCAAACGTTTTCGTATCGTGAGAATCTCGATCGGTATTGAATTTGGCTTAAGCCTGGTTAAGATACGGCCGCTGAAATGAGGTTCAAGGTTCGAAACTCCGACGTACCTATGAATTTCGGAGTTTGCTGTCTACTGGAATTTTATATCACTTGCTTTAATGGTAAACGAAAACATTATAGGGAAACCTGTTTGCCTGGAAATTCTTTACTAAATTCTTAAAGTTGTGTGTCTACCAGCTAGTCTAGCCTGCAGTCTAGCCCAGTTGATCAAGTATGGCCATTCTCATTCTGAGTACACTATTTCTAAGACACCCGTGCCCAACAGTGGGTAAATAGTGGATTCAAGTTGATGAAATACACGCTCAAACATGCATTTTAACTGTTAACACTATCGCCATATCAATATCTGTTTTATAGATACAATCGACTTATTGAGATAAGTTAGTAGTTAGTTGGACTAGATTAGACCGATCCGGTCTTACTGGACAATGTTCGTAGCATCGCGTTAAAAGATTCGTTACCCGATTCGATTACTGGTGAAGCACACTTCTATACGCTGAATTTAAATTTCTCTTCTAAGTCTACGTGTTTAAGTTCTCGTCTTGTCATACATAATACACACGATACATAACCATAGAAGGCAAAATGTAGAAATAATTATTAGTGAGGCACGTATATAAATATAAGGTAAATAAATTTTGACCAAATCACTTAAAGGGTCGGTTCTAGAACTAAACCTAAGTATATCCTATTTGGTTGCAGATAGCCATCTCAACCACTTAACACAAAGTGGCTGACATACCCGTTTCTTCTATCTCATAAAAAATGTATGAACTACCTTCTAATTGGTACTGACAGCCGATTCAAAATATAAATCAATTATATATATAACAGAAACAGGGTATATTATACATAACATCGATGTTATTATTCGACAAATATGCGAATAGATAATTTATTGTCCTTATAATAAAATTAAAATGTATGAAGAACATAATTAATATTTATGTGGACATAATCGTATTCCTCATTAGATAAATAAAATAAATCTTTTACATGAATACGTATCCGTTAAACTTGGAGGTAATTGTTCTAACATTACCGTTCGTCGTCATCGGTCATTATCGGAGTCTGAGTGGGAAATGTGCCGCGATCTCAGCCTTTAATTTTATCTCACTTTTGAGACAAAGGATTCCAAGTCTTGCTCGAGTCGTTTTGTTTGTATAATCTGTTGAACTGAACATAATTACCGGCACAAAAAATAATCATTCAAATTATCATTAATGACACATTCTAGCGAACGTGGAACGTCACGCTCATCTGAGGAATGAGATTAAAACTAATTCGAGGTCTTCCAAATTATAGGAGTACAGAGCAGCGGATGTCGCCCCTGTTACGGCGCCGGCGCAACTAAAAACCGCACGTCATTGTTTTTTGTGGTACGGCCTTAGGCGCCTCAGCATCCGATCAGACCCCGATCCGAACGCTAATTAATTATTTCACATGTATCGATCATTAATTACGAACGCCGTCCAACCGATACCGTCCACCCGTTATCTTTTAATGACGCCCGGCAATTTGTCGATCGTAATTATCCCACAAATCACACGTACAAAAACTGTGTATAATGATTTAAAAATTTAACACGATCGAGGCATTATCCCGCGCGCATTAATAGCAGAAAGCATCGAGATCGAATCAATCTTAATCTCGTACGAAACGTAATCCAGATTTATTTATGACTGAGGAGCGCGTGTGCTATTATGCTCGTCTGCGGCAATTTGCCTCGGAAATTGTCTTAATCGTCCGCTCAAGGGACTATTTATGTATAATTATTTCCAAATTCGACGCTCCGTTTGATGCCTTTCCGCTCTCTTTGAGGTGGTTCGACAAAAAAGTCATCTGTTGCAACAATTAAGCGGGGAAAAAATAGAAATAAGTATCGAAGGGTCCGCAATAATTACAGGCGCAAATTGACGGTTCCTAAGCAGACTGGTGGCGCCTGCCAGGTTACATGCTTCACCGACGCTAAAACCAAAAATAAGTGTAATTAAAAAAAAGACTAAATAAATACGATTCGCCATATATTTAACTTAATTACAAGGCATACTTTACGCCTTTGTAAAACATTTTACTAATCGAAAATTGGTAGAAACATTTCATGTAACAATTTTCTTTCTTTTATCTATGCCGGCACCAGCAGCGGCAAAACTATTCTACCGGTTTCATATAAAACCGCAATGAACATCTACTTTTATTGTATAGCAGCATAGTACCGCTGCTGCTCCGATGTTAATGGTGTGGTAGTACTATAGTTACTTCATTGAACCATCCTTCTTGGTCTTCATCGATGGCAACGCGTCGAATTTATTTAGGACTCCTGTCCCATATGATGCTGCTTCCAGTATCATTTAGTTTCATATAGTGTAGCGATTAGTTGACATCGCTGGGGCTTCATTCTCATTTTCTATTTTCAATTCATAAAAATATATCCATAAATATTTTAGAAACAAATGGGTTTTTTTTCCATGACTGAATTGAGGACTTCCATACTATAAAGTATGCGCAACGAAATCGTGACATTAGATGAAGTGCAATCGCATTTATTACTACGAAAACTATAAAGTGTTGAGTGCGCTATTTAATATACGGATCTAATAGGAAATAAATGTAATCGTTTTAAAATGGGGGCAATCATAGCCCTCTACATAGTCGCCAGCGACAGCCGCTGGGCGCCTAACACAATTATCTTCGAAAGCAAATAAATCATAAAATCATCTGTTTTATAGCCGATCTCGTTTGAAGATTACTCCGAGCGCTTTTACCATCCACGTCTTGTTATTTCTCCAAACCATCCCGCCTAATACAATTTAATAGCATCTTTAGGGGCTAATTAAACAAATTAATGAAATTACGAGACCCGTTAATGCCAAAGGTTTGTGGTTCGAAAGCCAAATCCCTTTGTAATTATTTATAATTACAATAATTGCACAATTAAAGACTTTGTACCTATTTGTTAATTATATGTGAAATTGTAGAGTTGTGTTATTTTCCTTTGACTTAATGACTGAATAACACATATTGAAGAAATATTCAGGCAAGGTATTGTCAAATTAAATTTTATCTTAGATTTGTGGTAGCAAACGAACATGTAGTCCAGCTGATGCTAAGCTACCACTGTCACCTATCGATGATGATAACCACCTTCTTATAAAATAGGAGTCATACCTTAAGTTATTCTTCTTAAGTAAGTAGTAAGTAGTAAGTCTTTGGCACCTCATATGTATGTGTGTCGCCTATTGCATTTTACTACCGAATCGTAATTTCTTTACCATAATGAGATTCTACCATTTTGTCAATTTATTTTATTTGGACTCATATTTTGCATCTTGCTTCTCTCTACTTATGCGTCAATCTCTGTGACTTTAATAATAATTAGTATGAATATTGAAATATTTTTTATTACTACTTCCAATACTTGTTGTAAATGTATGGATCTTATCTGAGATGTACTAGCTTCTAGGAGAACATGATTACAAGCGCGTCTGTTGAGACGCGCGGGCGCAAGCAAAAAGAGATATTCCCATCGCGAGTTCAGATCCATTACATTAATGAAGGTTAACTTAAACCCTAACGGTGGACATTGTCGAGACCGATCCTTACCATGTAGCCTGCCGCTACCCATCCTTTCCCACGTCTAACGAGACTACCGCCATTACGTACAACATTTTACATACATTCCCTTCGCTTATTATCAATGTATTAAGTAAATCGTTCCCCCGACTCGGCTCAATTTTATTCCATTAATCGCTTTTCGACATTTTCGGCTCGGCCTGACAGCTTTAATACTTTATTTATTGTAATACTTCGACTTAGTAGATGCTGTTTAATGCCCTTTTACGATGTTTTCGTGAAGAAAGCAGGCTGAGAGTAATTATTTAGCAGTGTTCTGCGGTTTCGTGCGGCGAGCGGCGGACTAATGAGGGCCTGCGTAATAACCGACGATTATTAATATGGACGCAGTTACTTCTCTTGTTACCGACCCATCTCTAACTGTGAATATATAATAAATAAATAACGCGTTTAATACTCATAACTCCCCAGTAGGAATTCTTGAGTCTTAGACTTTTACAAAAATACAGATTTAATTAGAAACCACCAAATCGGAAACTTTCGGAAGGCGAAGGTGACTACGCCATACGTAATTCTATCGTAAAGCATTTCTTTGCGTTTTGGACACGTTTTATTGCTGCCTCAAAATGAGGCCACCGTTTTAGTCTTCAGGACAAGCAACATATCTATAATGGAATTCAGGTAGGTTCTGTTCTGTATAGAGTAGATTTCATATGTCTATTGGCAAGTGCCAGGTTCGTCAGGGTGCAAAATCGTACTTCGACCGGATAGGTACCATCATCACCTTCATAATGCATTTAAGCAAGACGATCATATTAATTCTCGAGAATATCATTGCAAGTATGTACAACATCAGATAGGACCTTTTTCAGGTTATGTCCATGGCTGCAGTGACAATTTAACCTGACTCTCGTTTGCCATTATTCTCAAATAAAAATGCCACAATTTACTTATCATCAGTTAGACTACATGCTCTTTAGCTATTTCACTTCATCAAAAATCCTAGGAAAACACCTATATTTAATCGAAGATAGAACCCGAGACTTAAGTGTCACTCTTATGGTACAACACCATACGTGTCATCATAATGAAACTGTTTGCTTTAATCGTTGGCGTTTACGAAAGTTTCACATCACATCACTTGACGCTTGTTATCTCATTTCGTTAGCTCTTACCCAACCTCGGAGTACCCGCCAATTTAAACCTTACCTAATAATTTCTCTCGCCAGTCGTGCTAGAATTAAACGTTGTTTATTTAATTCCAGTTCCCATTGGCAGAGGACGTGAATGTCGCAGTTTCTACTAGTAAATTCTTATTTGAAAGTGATCCATGGCGCACGATCGCCATCCTCATGTAAACTGTAATGAGCAGTCTGATTGATATGTCGGTGCTAATTAGACGATTTATCGCTAAAGAGTAAGTTGTACAATTCTAGCTCTTCGCACCTCGATATTGACTAACTTTCTCTTTAAACAAATAACTGGGATTACCAATGATCATACAGATTACTGGTCATAAATTGGATATTGACAAAGGCATTCGTTGGTTCCCTGCCTATCAATAACGTTGTGGGAGCCTCATTAATGAATTGAAAAGCGCACATCTTCATTATGACGAACTTGATAACTATTGTAGGAGATTAATCCAATGCGGGCGATGTGATTGTGCGCGTACGCGGCGTGCGCTTGTGTGTGTGAATTAGGGCTGTCACATTTTGCTGGTACGGATTAAATTGCTATCTAAAAAAATGATACATATTCTCAAAAAGTTATTTTTATAAAATTAATATAATGACCATGTAAAGTTCTATTTAAATTATTGCTACAAATTTGGGGATTTTTTTTAGTAGGTACGTGAGAAACCTAACTGGATTTCTATAACTGATGACTTTTAACATGTTTCTTACTTTTTTCTTAAAAACGTACGTAACAATAACATGAGTTGCTGTCTAATTTTATATAATGAAATTTATTATATAGTGTACGAATTATTTTATCTACTTACGATGTTATATATTTGTAATACTATACTTTGTAAAAACAATATAATAATTAATTTTAATAAATGCTCAATTAAATTTGTGTCAACCATAGCGTGTATGACAACATACGGATTACGTTTGTGTGCTCCAAACACACGTCACTTACTTCCGCCGTAGTTTCTCACGCTCACACAGTCATGTATGTATGTATATGTGTACGTAATTTGCACTCGAATGTGTCCAATCCGTTTATTTGTGTGCGTTTATCGGAAATTAGTTCTGCTTCGAGTATCAGGGTATCGGTGGAAATTGACAACACCATTGACTAACGATGGGAATCACCACATATGTGTCCCCATTAAACATTCATTCATTGAACGCGATTTTAAATTGCGCTACACAGAAATTACAACCGAACATTCGTACCTTTTGATTTTGCATTTGCGACATATTAAAGACACAGTTTACTGTCAATATCGTGTTAAAATAATGACAGTGTACGGCAAAACAGTCGTAAACAAATATTTCCACTTGCCTACATTTCCAATTGGAGCCGGCTACAAATTTTAAAGTGGACAGAACACGTCACGGATTCATATAGGGAAAAGAAAAATGGAGTTATGAGAAAATTATAAGCATTATAGACCGTTCACCTCAACTCTAATTACCGGCTCTTTGCATAATTTCCATACACATTAGCACTGCGAAATGATCTACAAATTGCTGTGCAGAGAAAAACCACAATAATTACAGTTGTAATTAATGCCTTTTTACGACGTCATCTAATGACTTGAAGCCTTTTATTTTTTATTTATTTTTTATAAACTTTTCCCCGTTTGTGCTCAAAATCTTGATTAATTTCATAAGATTACTTAGCTTTATAAAGCGCCTGAAGGCTTTCAACGCGAACAAAGTGAGTTTTAATGGAAATATAATTCCGTATCTAATTACTATTCCTACCACTAAACCTATTGCTTTATAAATTTCTTTATAAAATCAGTTTTTCTTCTAACAAGAGATTATTAAAATTCAAAAGTTAAACAATTGTACTTATTAAAATAATTTACATATGGTCTACTTAATGAAAGAGATCAATTTGTTTATAAGTTTTATCAGGCAATCTGTTGAATCAATCTTCATATAAACATCAAGCATCTCCGTAAGCTGAAATCTCTCCCCAAGAATTATTTAGAAAAATCAATAATTTAACGATCTTTTTATTTTTCAGTAAAACAAAGGATAAACAATAATTTGCCATAATTAATTTTGCTAAAATTGCAAAATTTTCAAAAATCAATTCATCCGGTCATTCAACCCGTCATTTGTGTTATAAAAATCAAAATAACAATATATATTAGATACTCATTTACATTATAGGTAATGATAATAAACAAGTAATGACTAATTTGTAAGTACATACTAAAAATTTACCCGAAAGTAAAAAGATAAAAAACTTCTTACTAAACTGAAGCCAATTTGAATAAACTTTCAAACATAATTC
>DWON01000887.1:0-28222 GCA_018251015.1 Phocides pigmalion okeechobee | reverse complement strand
TTGTATACATACTGTAAAGGAAATAATTGTACTTTTGAAGCTGTAAAATAAAGCGCGCGTAATGTGAGAAGATTAGCAAACGGGCATGTAAACCATCTGATGTTAAATAGTCGCCGCCCATAAACATCCACGTACTACCACAAACACGACTACCTATCTGAGCTCGAAGGTTCGAACCACCGCCGCCCTCATAATCAAAAGGTGCAGTTGCCGGCTACACTTTAAAGGGAGGCGACCATCTCAGTCCTCAGGAGTAGCTTTTACATGCAAATATTTGTGATTTTGCTTTTTTACTTGGATTTTGACTCTAATTTAGGGTCAGTAATTAAGCAAAGTTTTATAGAAAATTTTATAAGTTTTAAAATTAATGGGTGTAGTTTAACATTTTACGTGCCACAAGTAATAATAAAATTATTTTATACATTAAAAACTTTCTATTCAATTTCCAAGTAGTCATACAATCATGTTATTGATCCAATATTATAGAAATAACGATGACTCGAGCTTACGAGTGAACATAACTAGATGAAATTAATTAAAGCGAGAGATTAATTGCTACGAAGCAATTTTTTATCGATTATAAATAGTAGTAGAAGCTAATGTGTCAAAACATAAGTGGATAGATTTTTTTATATTGAGGCGAACATGATGAATCCATTCGCTTATGAGTGATTAATCTATCCGTTGGAAATACCGTTAACACACTGCGTTTAAGCTTTAACCTTTTGATATTTTAAAAAAGGTTAAATATCGTTTTGATTTACTAAAAATTAGCTACGAGTTGCTATTTTTATGTTAGAAGAGTAGAACACAAGTATGCAGGACACCTGATGTTAAGTAGTCGCTGCAGATTATGGACGTTCGTGACCAACTTGGTATGGAATAAAATTTCAACATCATCAAAAGAGTAACTTTTCTATCCAATTTTATTGTATCTATATATTCATAGATATATCACTCTATTTTAATTAAACTTAACTCCAACACAAATTCAATATTCATTTTCTACCCTTGGTGGTGATATTTTCTCTTTAAATTTAAACAGGACCAGGCAGAAAGTATACCTTCCCAAATAAAATACTTTCCAAATCAACGACGAATAAAAAACGACGGAGATATACCGTAACAAACAAAGAAAATCTATAGCCGAATTGAGAATATTTTCCTTTTTAGAAATAGTTTTCCAGACATTTAAATCCTCAAAGAAATCAAAGTATGTAGATGTGCAGTCGTTACCTAAAATATGAATTTACTTGTAACATCTTAATGTGCCGTTTCGGACTACTGACAAAGAAAATAGCTATTAACAACAATTTTTAAGACATTTACGTTATATTTTGAAATGAACGCTTCCTGCTCAAGATATTCCTTTTATTTTTGAAGAGTGGTCATAACGAACAAACCGTCGAAAGATATTATTATACCTGCATAAAATAAATGTGACGTAATGATCACTTTTTGTTCTGTCTGTAGTTAGAAGTAGCTGATGTACTATATAATTTATGAAAAAGAAACCATCGTAGTACTTTGGAGTGGCAACATACATATCTATGTATGTCTGACGTCAGACAGGATTTTAGTCCTACTAAGGTAGAGTGTGGTTGTTCATGGGCTATAGAGACGATTTAACATCAGGTTACACGCTCATTTGCTACTCTTCCAACAGAAAAAGTGGAAACTAAAAAGTTAAACCATTAAACTCGAAATATGCGTCGAGTACTCAATTTATTTTAAAGCAATCGCCAATGATAAACGATCACAGCTTTTTATAGTTCTTTGAGCCTTTAAGTATCGTTTTGTTTATAGCTCAGTAAAGTTTAAACTGCAGTTTTAACCAAAATATAAACACTATCGCGGCAACATTATAAATACTGGTCGTAAAACTTCCTATAAACAGCCGCCATGAACACTTAAAGGTGATTAGTAGCCGGATAAATTGAGCTTAATGTATTGGTTACGTGTATCCGGCAGAAATATGATCTCCAACAGAAATACAGGAAAGCGGATTATGAGGGCAGTAGTGGTACCGAAGACGAACTATTGTTGAACGTCCCACCTGATATTAATTGGTAATTACTAATAAATAATGGAACCAAGTCGGCCTTATACACCTTGCACAGTCAACCTTAGCCAACAGGGCGCTCAAAGCGGTTGAACTGATTTTATTGTCTTTGATATTCATTAAGTGTATATAAATAAATTATAATGCACTTAAACATTTGAATTTGAATTTACCATGCATATTATATATATCCACGAGGGCTTGTGCTAAAATCCCTTTTATTATCATTTCTGAGAGGCAAAAGTTTCCACCATGTCGCATCTATAACGATTGCTGGTCAGTCCATCAGATGTTTTTAAATCTTATTGTGTCCAAGCTTACACGAATGCTATATATATAACCACTGCACTCAACTACTTAACATGCCCTTTCAAACAGAATCGTGTATCAAATTTGCCTAGTAGCAATCACTCATACAACCCCTGACAATGAGCAACTTTGTTTAACTTTCCTTTTTTTCAAAGTAGCCTAACGAAAAAGCATATTGGCCACCTTATTTTGGATGTGGAAATCATTAAATTGTCCGCTTCGCCCAAGAACAAGTTGAAGGGTTATATCAAGCTTTTATTGATTAAAATCACACCCTGTTCCTGGTAAGCCCTTAATTCAATTTCGATTGAAATCTATTAAAATATATAGCTGCTCCTAAAGATGAAGCCTCATACACCCATACCTCGTGCATCCTACATCATCGCTGACTTACCCTTTAAACTAGAATATACCAGTTTCTTATACGCGGAAACACCACAAACCGCTAGAGTTTTATCACTTTTAATTCATAGGCGAATCAAAAACCACGAGAAGTTCTGCTAATTTTAAAGCCTGAAAAATTAAACATTGACGTATGTATTTCCCAAATCTCATTATAAAACGTGTGTTTGTCTCGTGTTTATTTAGTTGCCTTAATACATGTGTGTACAAGATAAATCCGGTTTCAGATCATAATCTAGTTAATTTATGCCTCTTTTAACTAGTTGTCAGAAAACAGTGATAAGGTGGGTTAATTGAACTTTGTGGTAATGTAATGCAAATGTTTAAATGCTCTATACTTCGACGTATCGCACATGTTGCACCACGTGATATTATAGGTCAAAACAACAATAATATTGGAACAATTAGTCCCGTGTTTGATCGAGGCTAGTGACAAGAGAGCTGATTCGTATCCCTTATGAACTTAACTTTGTTATGATTGTTAATTTATAGTTCAAAATAATTTATGGTCTTTTCCGCGCGCCCAATTTTTTTTGCAACCAATTAATATCACGTTTGATCGACGCCGCCGGTGACAAGAGGTTTGGTTTGTATCTCGCGCAACGAATTGCAATTTCTATTCAAAGTGGTAATGCAGGTAGTGTTTACGGAACCATGCCGCGTGGGCTCACACACCCTTTAGATTGTTTATGTTAGGTTTTTATAATAATTAGTTTTAAGATTTTTATCATCGTAAATATTCACCACTGGAATTTTGTCTATTTAGAATACAGAGTATTTATTCTTATAACGTAAGATAGACTATTTGTAGTTTTTTATTTGTGAAACCAAAAAAGTGAGTGCGTAGGATTCGAACCCGGGCCTTAAACTGCCATTCATTCCTCAGAGCTGAGCGATGTGTTGTAAAGATTCTTGTGCAAGTGAAGTGAGAAAGCTTAATCCGTTATAGATGATATCTCTTTAATTTATATGTAAGTAATTAATTTTACAGCGGGATTAAAGTGTTCTGTACACTTACATACGGTATCGACGCGAAATATTGTACTACTGCTCTTAAATAGTTATTCTGTTTGTTCTGGTCGTATTATTATTCAGTAATTATCAAATAAATATGTTAAACAAGCATCATCCATTTCATAGTAATTTTACGATTATAAAAATGTAGTAAATCTATAAATATTATAAAACAAAGTTCCCCGTCGCGTCTGTCTGTATGTTCATGATGAACTCAAAAAGTACTGGACGGATTTTCTCATGGTTTTCAACAGAATAGAATAGAGTGATTACTGAGGAAGGTTTTAGTGCAAAATAAGTTAAGATTTTTTGTAAATTAGGCGAGCAATTAAATAATCACAGAATGCATGCATGCGTAAGTTGTTTCCCGATTTAAGAATTATGTAAAAAAACGCGGACGAAGTCGCGGGCTCAGGTAGTTGTTATTAAAATTGTTACTATTACTAGAAATACTTATTACTGTTACTGTTACTATTACTAGAAATATATATTACAAAAATGTATTATTACATTAGTTCGAAATTTAACAGTATTTTTTTAATTTTTATTGTCTCTGCAATAAAATTTTATTGATGTTAAATTTACTGTCTTAAATATATTAAATAAATTCCTAGAAACTTTTCTTGTATCTGTTATAGTAATAAATCTTCTTGTGGATCCACTTAAAACAGAACTGTATAACGTAAATGAACACTAAAATGAATTTTCAAAAAAATATCCTAAAGAATCAAATAGATAAAAGAATATTTTGGAAGTATTTACTGGTCAAGTAAATTATATAGAAATTAGTATAATCGCTCATATTTATAAAAAAGAAATTAATTGTGTTTTACAAATGTATCTCGAAAAGACGTAAATTGTATTGTTGTTGTCATGTCGTATATGGATACCAAATGCGCCAGTGTACTATTTTCTTTTGAACAATACACTTTTTATAAAATAATTTCATGTATAATATGCAAGCTTCTTAACCTTATCACGGGCAGGGGAATGTACTGAGTAACCGGTTCGCGTCAAAATCTCGTCGGACGCAACCCGGACACGCCCTCCGGCTTGTGTGATCACCGCTTTACCTGCATTCTACGTATTAAGGGATTGCGTAATATATTTTACGAGGCATATTTCCTTATATTTTATGTTATTTCCTTAAATTTTGCGTGCCACGTACTCAGTCAGTTTTAATTAATCGACGATTTTATTATAATGGTTATTATTGTTATCATTATTTTATTAAATTTGAGTAGCACACGACCGTGTAGCCCACCTGAAGGTAAGTGGTCGCTGCCGTCTATGGACAGCTGTATCCAATAAAAGACAAGAATTCCACTTGAAATCTATCACAGATGCGTTGCTACTCCTGAGGACTAAAATGGTCCTTAGGGTGGTTGCTAGTAAGCGAAACCATACTTGTCTGCCGAAATGGAATTAAGTTTACGTTAGAAATGGGTATGAAGTGGTACCTTCCCGGTCGAACTGTAAAGATTTCACCACCTTGCAAACTAGGATAGAACAAATAATCGATAATAATATAATAATATGTAAGCTTCAAACGAATCGGCCAGAATACAAATAAGTAGCAGTTTCTTGCGTGGTGTCAGTTTCATTAATGTAAATGGAATTACGATTTGTCCTTTCACTGTTAAGGTAATAGACGATCAATTTATAACTTATATCATCACGCAATTTATACATTTTGCTTTGTAATATGTAGCCACGATTAACGATTTTGAATTGCCGATATTTCGAAATTTAAGGAACGTGGTCACGTGTAAACTCCGTTTTGAATTTGTAATTAGTCTGAAATATTGGCTATTAAAAACTGTTAATCATGAATGCTCATTATATTGCGCTAGGGATTCGAACCCCAGCCTCCCTATTTTTATGTGTGAAGAGTAGCAAATGAACATGCAAACCACCTGATGTCAAGTAGTCGCAATCCATAGACATCCATGTACAACCACAAACATGACTTATATCCTGTCTGAGCTCGAACGTGGATACGTTGCTACTGAGGACTAAGACGGTCGCCTTGCTTGAAAGTGTAGCCTGTAACCGTACCTCTCCAACCGAAACCAAAGTAATTGTTTACGGTGGATTACGAAGGCGATGGTGGTACCTCTTTCCGTCGAATTATAGTTTTCCCATCTTTATGTGAATCTACCTTCCCTATGTGAATCCTGAATTTTAACCAAAAGGCTATGCTGTATAAATAAAAAAGGCTGATGTATGTGTATTCAGTATGACATATTCGCGACTTCTGTTACGTAAACTAACATGAGAGATAATAACGATGACCGAATAATATTGACAGTTCATAAAGCATGATAGAGATCAATAGATACCGGTCGGTGCCGAGTGGCTATCTACTTGATTAAACTGATATGCACTAGAATAGGGTTGCCATAACCAAATTGAAAACTGGTATATCGAGTAATAATAGAGATCGTGAGAAGTAAAATAATATTAGATAGAATACGGCGACTGGAAATTAAGGTATATAGTATTTATCAACGTTATTGGTGATAAAAAGAAGACTGGTGCGTACCTCGCGCAGAGAATTGCGATCACTATTCAGCATAAGAATACGGCATCATTCGCTTACGACATTTCATCAGTACTTGTACTCATATATTGTTTAGATTAGGCTTTTGTCATATCTGGTTAAAAGTGTTTTCACAATACTGAGGATAAATAATGAGATTTAAAAAACCGAAATTACCCATTTTTAAACCATATAGTCATGACTAATAGAGTCATATTCGGACAGAAGTTACGCAAAAAATAAGAGTTTTTTTAAGAAAGTATAACTTTTTGCTTTCCCAACACATTTTAACCTCTACGACGCTATTTAAAATAAATTAAACAAATTAAACCTTTGGAAACTTTAAAAGCAAGGCAAATTTGGGGGAAAATAATGGACTGGCAACCCTACACTAGAAGGGGAAAAGACCTCGCAAAAGCGAAAGAGCTCGGAATAGATTACTAATTTAAATACCCGTGTATCTCAGAATGGATACCGGTATTTAATTAAGTTTTTTATTGACCCGACTATTATTATCGGTAGATTAATTTAGATTTTCCTCGATGCAGGAAGTGGGTCACAGACGAGCATTTAGTTTTAAGTCCTATGTTAATATATATTAAGCACCCTTTTTTGTCAGAGCATTTTTTTATTTACGTATTTTCTAAATATTATAAAACAAAGTCCTCCGTCGCGTCTGTCTCTCTGTCTGTTCGTGATAAACTCAAAAATACTGGACGGATGTTTTCCTGATGACGGTTTAGCATAATAAGTTAAATTCTTTTTGTAAATTGGGGGAGAAATTAAATAGTTAAATTCAATATACTAATTCTGTCGTTGTTCGAAATAGATGTTTCTAATTGTAAATTTTAGCAACTAGGTAATGAGTAGATGTAGTAGATATAGAGCATGTATGAAAGAAAAGTATAAGTAAATATAAACTCTATTATCCGGGCGAGCTGGCCCGGTTCCCTAGTTAGGTATATTATAAATTAAACATTATATTTTGTCGGAAGAGTAGTTAACTCGCATACAGGTAACATGTTATGTAGTCATTGCAGCAAATAGACGATCACAATCAAACGCAAACAAGACAGAAGTACTATCTGGGATCATATGTAGATGGGTTACTACTCCTGAGGACTAAGACTGACTCGCTTCAATGAGTAACCCCCAAAACACAAAACACAAAAATTGATTAACAGTGCATTGTAAAAGTGATGGTGGTATCTAAACGTATGCCGAGATTTCTTAAACTATAATGTTTTTTTTTAATATTTTGAATTCGAATAAAATAGGAAATCAGACTTTTAAATGTTGTAATTCGTAATGAACTTTTTTCTGTAGTTTTTTACGATTTAGTCAACCCAGGACTGCGTAGGCTTTCTCAATATTCTACCATGACTCACATGGCCGTCCAAGCCCAGCCCCGGAAACTGCGTGCATTTTTCCCTTCTTTCTGCTAAGATGAGTAATATACAAAATAATGCCGTTAACCGCAATGTTCATGTATTATGCAACGGAAATACCAAATAAGCAATCAGACCACTTTAAGTTACTTTATGAATGTATCGAATGTTCTAAAATCACAAAGTAAATAGATATCCAAGTGGTACCAGTAGTTTACGTACACCACCACCATGCAGTCTAACTGAAACTGTCCATGCGGCCCATGGACAGCTTCAGTTCAGTTAATAGTTTAATATGTTTTTTAACCTAGGGATTTTAATTGGTAATTTATTATTCTTAATTTTAACACTGGTAATATTGACCTGTTAGTAGATATTTTGTTTTTGGCGTTGTCAACATTAGGGACAAGTTGCGGGAAATTTAAGATTTTTGGCGGGACGAGCATTTTTATCTGGCAGGTGATAGTGGCCTGAGCAAGGAAATTAAAGTAAACGTGAGATATAGTGTTTATATAATCAATAATTCTGATCACTAAATACTGAATTCAGTAAACATTATCCTGAATATGTAATTTCTGAGATAACTTATAAAAGATACATATAAATTGATTATTTAGTAGGTATTGATTAGGTAGTGGAACTCTTACAGTATCGAAAATTCCTTTCTAAGTTCTCATTTACGCTATAACAAAGAACCAAATATAAAATTCCGTATATGTATCTCCAAATTAAAAAAAAAAACATTTCGTCGTAATAAATTGCATCCCCTATTTCGACCCTTGCAAATTTATTTTCGCAACGAAATATAGACTATGTCCCTCTCCAAGTTCTAATCTTTTTATATGTTAAAATTCATCGAGATCAAATCAGCTGTTTTGACGTAAAAACGGAACATACAAACATACATTCTTATAACATACATTTTAATATTAGTAGGATTCCTGAAATAACATCAATCTTAAAAGTAATTAAGAAATGATTTATTTAAAAGCCGTTATCACGCCATGTCAGAGTTTGTGCGATTATTATATCGGTATGAAGACGTCACAGAACCTCTGTTATCTATGTAATTTTGAATATAATTTGGAACTTTAAAAGTGGAAGAATCACCGCCGCCCTCATAATTCACCGTAAAGCATTACTTGTGATTCGGTTGGTGTTGCGGTTGCTGCCTACACTTTAAAGCGAGGCGACTATCTGAGTCTTCAGAAGTAGCAACGTATCTACGTTCGAGCTTAGACAGGATTTCGGCCGTGTTGTGGTTGTACGTGGATGCCTATGGATTGCGACTAGTTAACATCAGGTGGTATGCATATTTGTTTGCTACTCTTCTCATATAAAAAACTATAACTAAAATATTCACGTTAATTAACACCATAAAGTTGATTATAATAAAAGCCTAACTTAAACTATTTGAAGGGAACCAGCGTCCATGCGACATGTTGCCAAGAACGCTAGACGCAATCCTTTTCTTTCTCCTTTTCTTTCTCTCCAAAGAGCCACGAAAATTTCCACAATTTAATGAGTCATTACAAAATTGTTTTAATAACTGATGATTTTTGATTTAAAATAAACGACTGTGAAATAGTATTTATTAAAAAAACACGCACATATACATACAAATGTATTTAGTACAAAACATGCCTTAACTAGATTAATAATGTAGTCCAATAGTATACCTATATGTTTTTTTTTTATTGCGAAAGAGTAAGAAACGAGCTTGCAGGCCACCTGGTGTTAAGTGGTCACTGCAGCTCATGGACAACCACGTCCAATTTCAAACAGAACTGAAGATCTATTTAAAGATGGACGCGGATGCGTTCCTACTCTTGAGGACTAAGATGGTCGCCTCTAATAATGTGTATCCGGTGTATGATTATTATCTTAACTATAAATGTCTAGTCATTGCTAAGATCCTAGATAAGCATAGCTCATGTGGTTAAAACTAATATCTACACAAAATTAAATAAATGGAACTATAAAAAACGTACTTTTATTTAATAGTAGACGATAATAAAGCGTTATTAACTATTATTCGTTATATCTGTTGGCTAGGCCCTTCGTGCTAAGCGCGTCGTCGAGCAATCGTACGAGGAAGCGCAGACCCGCATCAACGAGTTGACCGTAATCAACGTCAACCTCTCTAGCAGCAAGGCTAAGATTGAGCAAGAGCTCGCCGCCGTGGCTGCTGACTACGACGAGATCACCAAGGAGCTGCGCGTCGCTGACGAGAGATATCAGCGCGTCCAGGTACGTTTTTTCATAAAAGTAGTAAATGAGTGTCAGGCCAACCGGATAGTAAGTGAGTACTCCCACTCAGCGACACTTATAAACAACTCCGCACTGAATAAGAGTCTGGAGTCAATACACCTGAGATTGTCGTAAATTAGCAGACGGAAAAGCTTTCCATCGAAACGCAAGAACTTCTCCTGTTATGTCTGATTACCTATGTCTACAATACAATTTTTCAAATTTAGCCTTAATACTTTGTTACATTTTAGGTTTATAGTAAGCCCTTGTTGTCTCGTCCTACATTCAAGGAAGGCTGGGTTCTTTATAAAACAAAACAAAAAATTCCTATACAGTCGTCTTAATTTTTAATTTGATCCATACTTGAAGTACTATTCTCAGACATTTAACTTGTCTGCATATCTAAAGACTTATTTATACTAAGAACAATCTCTTTATATAACATTTTCTACATTCATAGCCCACTAGGATTGCCTTAATCATCCTCTATTAAAAACATTTTAATAAATTTTAATTTCATCTCGCAGACTGAGCTGAAGCATACCGTGGAACACCTTCACGAAGAACAGGAGAGGATCGTCAAGATTGAAGCTGTCAAGAAGTCTCTCGAAATTGAAGTTAAGGTAAACGAATGAATGAAAACTAAAAAGAAACGCAGTTTATAAATCAATATTAATGAAAAAATATTATTAAGTACTTGCAGAAATTGTGTAAGGAAATTAAACTTTTTTTTATAAAATTTACTAATTATTATCCACATCTTTATATTTCAGAATATTTCTGTCCGCCTGGAAGAGGTTGAAGCTAATGCCATTGTCGGTGGCAAGCGCATCATCAGCAAAATGGAGGCTCGCATTAAGGACTTGGAACTGGAAATGGACGAGGAAAAGAGAAGGCATGCTGAAACCATCAAGATCCTCCGCAAGAAGGAGCGTCAGCTCAAGGAAGTCATGATCCAGTGCGAAGAAGACCAAAAGAACATCTCCCTCCTCCAAGACTCTCTTGAAAAGTCCAACCAGAAAGTGTCCATCTACAAGAGGCAGTTGACAGAACAGGTATGTTCTATTGTTTTTATATAAGAGAAACAATAAAAATATGTTCTTTATAATTTATAATTTATGTCTACACATAATTTCTGTCAACAGGAGGGCGTCTCCCAGCAGAGCGTAACGCGGGTACGGCGATTCCAGCGTGAGCTTGAGGCCGCCGAAGACCGTGCTGATGTAGCTGAGAGCAACCTCTCGCTCATCCGCGCCAAGCACCGCACCTTCGTCACCACCTCCACGGTGCCCGGCTCCCAGGTCTACCTCGTGCAGGAGTCCCGCGCCCTGAGCACAGAGTGAGCGACCCACCTCTCGCCCCAAAACACCAGCATTTCTCTTCACCAGTCGATTATGGGGCGCAATTCCGGTCGGGTAAAATAAGCCTAGTCGTTCGTTAAGTGATGTTTGAGTTATGCGATAGATTGCGCTAGCGGACTTTCGGGTCTAGTGGCGCCATCTATCGAGCACCGCGAGCCGGGACGGGCGCTCGGTACTTCGGCTCGCCCTAACGTTGCCGTGTCTCCACAGTACCAGGCCGATCACCGACCGTTCGTCCCGAAATAATTTTTTTATTGTAATGCAATCAATCAAATAAAGGAACCAAAAACTCAATAAGCTTTTTTTTTCAATATTTTTCTATTATAAGATCACCAGCGCTACGAAATACATTGTCTTTATATGCTGTATTTTAAGTGCAGTAGTTTAATAAATGAATTATTTTATATTATAATTATTAATTTATTATTCGTGCAATGCATATTGTACGTTTGTAACTGTAACTTGTAATAATTAAAAATAAATGCTATTTATGTTAAAGAGTTAAATAAACAAAAAAAAAACAATAAAATTTCAAAAACATTCTCGAGTTTTTATTTATTATTCTCATATACTAGTTGATTCACTTACATATTATGGTTCTATGAACATGGAAGAGAATTATTAATTATTCACACTTGTCTATATTGTAAAATACTAAACTATCATAACTACATGGAACAGGATTTTTTTGGAATTGAATGTACATGCACTAGTTTAATAGGCCATCGTATATAGTGCTTAAGCACAAAGTTATAGACACGAACAAAATAACGGATAATCCAAAGTAATAATGTCAATTTTGTCCTGATTTTCTAAATCTTTCTTGAGTATGTACTGCTCTTGAGTATGAACTCATATTTTTTCTATGAGACGCCTTTTAATTGAGTGTTCCATGGACACAAGGTGCGCTCATGTCACTAGGTTTTATTATTCTATGACAAATAGATGGCGTTGTTGCGACGTACAACCGGTCAAACGACAGTTATGCCGAAAAGAACTCTCTTTCAATCTGTACCAAATAATAACTGTGTAATAGATTTTTTTTTCAGTCTTGTCAACCTGTCACAACTTGTTCAATCCACCAACTCTTAATAATTTAATATTTGTATTAGATTAGATAGTTCTCTTCCAACCGCGTAACAGTATTGATACGGATGTGGAAGTCTTTACTATTTTAATAATTTAGCAATACGTGCTTTTGTATTTATCAATTCAAAACAACACTACACTACATCTAAGAGTATTGAAGACTAAAAGTCTTCAACTTAGAATAAACAAAGCATAACATAACTACACTAGCCAGTAATTATTTCATTTACTACGATAATAATCAGATGATTATATATATACATATACATACACACACACATATATATATATATATATATATACACACATATATATATATATATATATATATATATATACACACATATATATACACATATATGTGTGTGTGTGTGTGTAGAAGTAAGTAGTATATATATAGACTTGCAAGAGACTTGTCAGGATTGCTGGTTATTTTGGTTCCCGGTTAATTCTCATGTCTATTCGTATTTATACCCAATATACAAAACATAGTATATACAATGAGAAGACTCATCATTTAAAAATAAAAAGTGAGTATTGTTACTTTACTGAACGGTTGTTCAGTAATATAATTTATTGCTAATATTGTTCGGTTGATAGAGAAAAATGTGTATATTATAGAGCTATATCAGAAATGATAGGAGTCTTGTAACTTTGACTAAATTATTTATTACCCCATTTCAAATTTCACAAATTTCCTTCGTACTATACCCCCACCATATTCTAATCATCCTCCCAATGTTCTCCCCAAATCTTCTCTTTTCCCGCCAATTTTCCTCAATGTGGCACACTTCAGAAAATAAAATATCTACTAACGTCGTCAGTATGATCAGTGCAAAAATTAAAACGATTAAAACCTACCTCATAAGATTACCAAAAAATTACCCTAACCTTACACTCTAATATCCTGACAACGTAACATACACGTTTCTCATACATGTATCTGATGAACCTTTATTGTAATTAACTTATCCAATAATTACATTAAGGAAAAAACCAACAATTCCAAAATAAAGTAAAGTTCTACATAAATTATCCCATACACTTATAGTTTATAATTTTTAGGCATTTTTGCTTCTATTTTTTTATTTGTTATTATATCCTCTAAACCAATTTTATCTAAAATCTATTAATATGTATATAAATTGTACATCTTCGAATAATCTTATCCAAACGACAATTCCTATTCATGTCTCTCTTTTTTCCAATTTATATTTAAAGTCTATCCATTTATCCAAAACTTCATATCACTTATCCAAGTATGTATCCATGTATCTATCCATTAATATATCTATCAAGTCTACGTATCTATCCATATAACAAACAAAATATCTATCCAGGTATTAATGCACATATTCATCCAGGTATCTATCCAAGTATCTTAATATTCATCCAACCGTTTATCCATCCATTATTATCCAATAAAAATCTAATAGCCTAACCACTACGCAAGGTATTAAGGCTTATTATACCGACAGAAGAAAGAAGAAAGAAGACAGACCCTTCTACTTTGCCTTGCATTTGACCTGAAACAACATGAAAAAAGAAATGTATCTATAGATATAATAAAAATGTAACTCATCGCTGTCTGTGCAAGGGAAATATATTTAAAAAATCAAAATGAGATTCCTTTATACACGCAAGAGAACCCAAAACAAATGTTTTTTTCATTTTGCATGTTTGTCTGTATCTGTATGTCTGTATATCTATATGTTTGTGCACGCTAATTACAGAAACGGCTTATCTGATTTGAATGCAGTTTTCAGGATTATATTGTGATGGGCTTTACATTCAGTGATTTTTTCATCGAAGTTCGTTAACAAATAAAGAAGTTATGTCAATTTAATTCAATCATCACCGACAAAGTCGTAGGCACAGCTAGTATATAATATGAATCATAAATAGTCTCATCACCATAAGCAATAAATGATAATAAGGTAATAAAATAAACCATTATGTCAGCATCACCATATGAGTACAATTTGAAATATTATATTGGCATATATACTAATCTAACGCGTCCCCATCTTTTGTCTAACCTTACTATCAGTATTAATATTACTATTAGTGTCAATTTCTCAAGTGGTGACATCGATCCATGGTCATGGTCCAATCCTCACATCCATACAATACAATGGCCCAGATGTAACAGTGAAGTAAACGAGTGCGTAATGTGATGTTAATATTACGACTGCAAAACACTTTTTTCATAGTGTAAAATGCACTGCATGCACTTCAATGCGCGTCTTTATTTCTAAATCATTGTTCCACTCGTTTAACCATGTACCCAAGTATTTGTACTTCTGAACTCTTTCTAGATTTTGACCTGATACTGTAAATTTATTAGAGATGACCATATATTTGGTCTTCTTTACGTTATTTTCAGACTAGCTCTTCTACTACTGTCCTCTAAACTTTCAACCATTAGTTGTAGATCAGCTGATGTAGACGATATTAGAACTGTGTCATCGGCGTAGCGAAGGTTATTGATTTGATATTGCGGCCATTTATTTTTACTCTACTATCAACATTATGCAATGTTTCTATTATTATATATTCTAAGTATAAATTGAAAAGTACAGGTGATAGAACGCAGCCTTGTTTAACAACTTTTTGTATAACAATAGGTTCGGTCTCCTCTCCGTCTACTCTTACAATGGCTTGTTATTTAACGCATAAAAATGGTTGAATATCTACTTTTCGTATTATCGAGGATACCGGCCGCAAACATGAATAAATTCTAAAAAAGAAAAGTCTTTTGTGTATAATATTTTTAGTTGTCATTTGTTTTTACGAAAATATTGCGTCTTTTGTGATTTTTCATACTAAGAAAAGTATTGTTAATTAAATCATTTGAGTTCAAATTTTTGTTTCGTTTAAATTTTTTCATCAACTGCTTTATTTACCGTAACAAGGGTGAATTGTTACTGCGAACACACTAAGAATGTCAGACTTAAATGGCACCCAAGTTGATAGGGCTGTAACTTTAATTAAAACTGGCACACCTACTAAAATATGGCCACAACATTAGGAGTATCCAAACTGTGATACACCGAGTTGTCAAGAGGTATCGGTAGATAGGAACGTAAGAAAAAGACTATGGCCAGAGATGACTAGTTCATCGTGAGTACCGTGCTCAGAAATCGGATTTTAACTTCTTATGAGGTAAAAGCAAAAGCTCCAAGAAGTCAGAGGAGTTACAATTAGCACTAAAACCGTGAGAAGACGACTTAAAGCGGCTGGACTAAGATCTAACTTGCCGGCCAGAGGTCCCCTGCCCTCCAAATCTCATCGACTAGCTCGAGTCAACTTCGCTCGACTTTACGAAAATTGGATTAACGATGATTGGAATCAAATTATTTTCTCAGATGAATCCAGATTTTGTCTGAAGCCAGATGATAGAAGGGTTAAAGTATAGAGACACTCGGTTTAGAGGTACTCTCAGTGCATTTTTGTTAGAAAAGGGGCGTATGGTGGAGGATCAATTATGGTGTGGGGAGGTGTTTGAATAGGGGCACGTACGGGACAGTAAAGTTTTGACGATGGATTTAATTATACCTAATATTGATCATATATTGTTCGATAATTAATCCACCTGGTAGAACCACACGAACCACATGAAGAAAGTATTTGTCAAGCAATTGTTTTGTAGCTGTGTGTGTCTTTTGAAAATTTTCGACGATGGCGTACCGCTCGATATTTTTGGCTGGTATGAATATTATTTATTTTCCAACTTATTTATTTTCATCCTAAAAATAATGTATAGACCACTGGGTACGCAAAATGTCGAAGTTTCAATTACTTTAATTATATTTAACAGTTAAATTATACTACGACACAGTAAGCGGTAAACCATTAAAATTGCGAATGAAAGCTTTACAAATCACAGGTGACAGGACACAAGGAAAATAAAAAAGAACTCCAAGTAAAATAAAGAAGTGTGTGCAACATCTATGCGATACTACAATTTAGAAATTATTTCAGATTACCAATCTTGAGGACGAAGGTTGCAGTATAAAAGGCAGAAAATTATTATTACTGATACGAAGACTCCTTCCACGAAGTTATTAAATATTATGTAACTACAAGAGGCACAATTAAATATTCTATATATAATAAAATATTATTTTATCTAAGGTTATTAATGTTATTGTAGAAAAATGGAGATTCCTAATCTTACAATTATAATATTATGTATAATATACATTGAGTATCAACTTTTTTATAATCAATGAGTCCTTTTCGTTTATCTCAATGGTTCGCATACAAGTCTGACTGTCATTTCTGCTTTCTGAGCTAGATGGCGTCATACAGCTTTCTGAATCACGGTAACGAATAGTCGTTGGAAAAAGTATAAATGCGTTTGAATAAAAAGAGTATTATGATAGGTAGCAGCGACACGCAATTAAATGTTCACCTCATTGGTTGAACTTCATTAACCGTTTAACAATTATTTTTGGAAACGGGCAACCTAAACCGTTGCCGTTATAAATTCGATTGTTTATACTAGCTGGAATATAATTTATGTTCCTTTGTATATTAGGTATAACTAAATTCATCGTTAAAACCTTAGTTTTCCACTTTTTTCCACGTATTTATGAAACCATCTGTAACAACGAGTGCCTTTAATGAATTCGTAATTAATTCTTTATTATATTTTATTTCATCAACTTACACACAATAATGTAAATATGTATTAAATAACGAAAAGATAATATTACCAACTTAATATCTATGACTTTGAATTGATCTGTAAGCAATAATTATAATTATAAGTTGGTCTCCGATGTTCTAGTGCGATGGTGCTATGCCGGGTTATTAACACTATGTACACTCATAGTCCTGCGTTATAATACCCACCGACGTGGATGTCATGCACCCAAAAAGAGAAGTTCTCTAATACCCAGAACCAGAAGAAAATATGAAGCGACCATCTATCTCTTCAGCAGCAACACAACTATAACCGAATTCAGGTGACACTTGTGTTCTACATAGAGCTAGATAGAAAAACACGTGAAAGTAGACAGTGACTCCCTATGAAGTGGACTGCATGATCATGCTATGCGACATAGACAAATCTTTACCTTACGCAAAGTGAGCTATGGGGATGTCCTATACAACTTATTATAATAAATACAGAAGAAAACCTTGTATTGCGTACCACCAAAAAACTTTCATATTGTAGTTTTTATACGTATTATAATAAAAATCTGTGACAAAACATATATGAACTACGTACAAAAATATTTCAATTTCTATAGTCCTAATATTAAGATCTGGAAGATATAATATTACTAGTGTACATTTTCCATAAAAGATTTATATCGTACACATCCGTGATACAAAAATACGCCAGAACAAAATTTACTGTAAAACCATTTATCACATGTAATTTTTTGTTAAATTTCAATAAAAATATAATATATAATACTAATGAAATTATGTATATTTATTCCTGTTGGAACAACCAATTAGGCTCCGATTTGACGACGGCTAATTAATACCACACATTTTGAAATTTGACGGAGAAAACTATGCGTGTTTTTTGTATTCTGATATAATTATCATGATGAATAACAATGATTATGAATAATCATAACGCTGACGACAATGATGTGAAGTGGTAACGATTATGACAATTTTGTACTTTTTTTATTAATTTAATGTAAGTATACTCATACTTAAGTAATTAATACGTAAACAATGTATTTTTTACTAATAATGTGATTTTTTATATGTTGTGCTGATAATGGTGATGATAAAATATTTTAATTCATTAAATGGTAAAATTATATTTACAATTTACCAGCAATTTCATAAAACAAATTTCAATATATCAAATCAAATCAAATATTTTTGAACCTTAATAAGCTACCACCGACTCGTGAGGTGTTTCGTTTTGGAGAAGAATCGGCGAAAGAAAAAGTAGAGTATAATAACAATGTATTACACAATATAATCTCCTTTAAGGTATTTAAATCAGATATTTCTTTGATTTTTTGGTTGTGTTTTAAACTAGCGTTAACTTGTGCCTTTGCCTGTAAAAAATAGTTTCAGGTGCCTACTTTAAACTGGATAGCAATGGATTCCTCTTGTTTGATATAACAACTTTTCGTCGAAAATCGCTTCGACTAATTTTAGTTGGAATAAAGTCATTTCACATAATTATTCATTTGATCGAATATTTGATTGCCATAATTTTATTTTTTATCATCATTTGATTCGAATGTATGATTGTAAGTTATTTGCTGAATGTCATTTTCAGATTGTATGTTAGACATCGCAAGCAGTATCACAGGTCCAGATATTCTAACTACTGAACAACTACTACTATTAATATTATTATTTCATGTAAAGTTGTTATACATTTTAATCTAATATTGACATGACGCTAAACGCAATGATCATTACACAGGTATTTCACCCAAAGGTTTCTAGGTTCGATCCACGACCAAGCGAAAATACCTTTATTTCATGAAAATTTATTTTTGTAACGATTCTGAGTGACTCATTTTCTACTACATTACAAAATTTTCTTGAAAGTGAAAGTTCATGATCAACATCTAAACAACCATCACCGATTTTCAACAATATTTCTGCGTAAACTCCCAAAATCACGTCGTTATGAAGATGCACCCTCATATATATTTTTCAAAATTGCTTATAAATATGAAGTATACAAAAATGCAAAACAGCTGAAGCTAAGTCAATAAAATATTAATTTTAAGGCATTGAAGTTGCTCGATTTTTTGACAAACAATCGTGTCTGCCAAAATATATGTCTTTTATTTTTTTTAATAAAAAAAGTATCTTATTTCCTTTTTAATACGTCTAAAATATATGTACTCAGTTCCATGATAATTGGTTGAGTAGTTTTAGCGTGAAAGCATAACAAAGAAACTAACGTTCACATTTATATTATTAGTAGGGATATACCACAATCTTAAATCAATCATTTACTTAGATGAAATTATTAACAATTAGGCACAAATAACTTCCAGTCATTACGTTTATATACGTAAAATATAAAGTCTTTTACAGGTGATAAAAAATATGAAACACATTGAGCATGCGCGATGATTTTGACGTTTACTAAACAGACATGTTCTCAGTCTTCTTACAAGCTGAAATTTGTGACGTTACAAAATATCTTAGTTTATGTGAGAAACAAATTTGAATCTGTACAAGTATACGTACCAAAATGTATAAAACTACAAAAATAATACGGAAATTATCGAATCGTCAGAATAAAAATACTAAAGCAGTGTTTCGCCGGTAAGTCCAATATATTATAATTTATGCATTTAGTACTATTAATACTTGCAATACTTTTAGATTTTAAATGTTTTATGAAGGGTTTACTCATGTTTTTGCTCTTTGTTTAAATCCAGACAGGATGGGGTTGAATTGCGCATGCGTGGTGCGCTCCCCAGGCTATTCGGATGATCGCAAGGGGTTCGGAGTACCAAGGTTATCTCAAAATCATTTACCCTCACCCCTGCAACAATATGTGAACGAGTGAGTTGAGGATTAACGATCAAACTAGATACACGACACAGTATTAAAATAAATAAAATATGTAAAATTATTATTAAAATTATTTAATAATAATTTTATATATTATATTTAACTAGAACTTATTAAAATTTTAACTATTTGTATTAACAAATACTTAAAGTTTTAATAAGTTCTAGTAACGATCATCATGCAGTGGCAAACTTTGAAAATAACAAACAACTTTAAATAATTCCAACTGTGTACAATATTAAAAGGTGATATAACAGACATTGGAGCAAATTTTACTCGTACTCATAATCTAAGGTATAAAGTCCATTACATATAAGTTTATTAAAAATAACCACCAATACAGTTATTTTCAAAGCGAACTTTTCTACTTTATTATCATAAAAAGAGTAAAAAAGGAGTACGTAACATAATCTTAACGTATGTAATTAATACGTTTTGTATGTTAAAGATTTGATATATTTTTCTCATTCTTCAGAACAAGCAGAACAATTGTGTCAGAAATCACGTGTCGGCGTCGTCTCGCGAGATGTCAGCGCACACGTGTCCCGAGACGGGTGCGCAGCCGCCGCCCGCCCAGTCTTCGGCCGCCCGCCTTACGTCGCACGCGCATCCGTACAACAATTTATACATCAGGTAAGTAAATCACTAACTGCATAATTTCTTAAATTAACATAACAATTACACACAAAAATTGCAGCGTCGTCTACTAAATCAGTTTATGTAAACAATGAACTAATCACGTCTATATTTTATTTCTGTACTGCATTACATCCAGTGCATGTCGTCCGGGCGGTGGAAGTGTAATTAACCAAAACGATATTTTGTAGTGGATTTATATCGGTTTCGAAATTCCTACCACCACGTGATAAACTCTATTATGTAAATGTGATAGTAGTTCTGTGCACCCTTGTTATAGATTGCGAGATTTGATATTGTGTTTCTGTGATTTTGAAAAGTTTCCTTTATTTTATGAGTGAAATGATATAATTCTACGCGAACGAAACGATCAAAATTCGAAGGTATTTGTTCAAGTTCATTAAAATAGTATTATGTTAGAATGATGATTAAAATAATTAAAAACCAACCACTTTAAGAACAAGTTAGATACGTGCTTTATGCATGTTACAAATATTTATTATATTGCAAGTCGTTTGATGAGTCACTGTTTCGTAGTTCTAGCAATTCGCAACGGACCAGCGTGGAGAAGCGTGTTCGAAGTCTCCGTAGTTGTGTGAAACATAAAGTAAATTGTTTATCAGAGGTTGCAGCCAAAAAAAGTTTTGTAAAAGATCATAAAACGTATTTATGGTTCATAGCTTTTTTAAATCAATGAATTTTTGAACAAAATATTTGAAATAAAATAATCTAGGTATAGTTTTCCGTATACAGGCCTTTTTAATAAAATTTACGTGTTGCGTCGCAAAAGGAGCTTACTTTATCAAATATTGTTTATGTTATTTATATCATTGACACATATCTATGTTATTTATATCGAGTTATCATGTATATAAATAAAACTATAGAGTGTTCCTTTGTTCACAATCTTAAATCTCAGAATTATTACCGTTACACTTTAAAAGAAATGGACTCGAAAATGTATTTTTTTTATATATAACCAATGTAACGTATATCCGGATACGGCTAGTTATTTACTACCTAAAACGTATCCTTTATAATATAATTTACTAATAAATTTTTCGACAATGGCTGTCTAAAAGGATATTATCACTTACTCAATAACACTCCAGACGGAACGCCAAAAGTGCTTCTCATACATATGGTATAAACTGACATTACAATGCTCTATGAAAATGTAGACTTAACTTTAAAAACACTTATTAAGCTTTATAAAATTACATACGTACCATCATTACCAATTACGAGTAAACATCTACATGAGATATCTAAAGTCATCGTGTACGGGAATCGAAACTAGAAACAAACTTTATTCAAGTGCTCCAAATGAACCGTCACATTTTCTTGATATCGTTTGTTGATCTGGACGTTATATTCTTGTGTTATAATTGACGGACTAGATCTACTTTTAAATTGAAGTCTGTAAAACAATCGCCCTATTTTTTTTGTTGAAACATTATTGGAACAGATAAACAGAAAGCACCGTACTTAACAGCACTTTTGTTTTAAAAAATGGAAATCGTTTTATTATTTTGTATTGTTTATGGACGTTTAAATTCGGTTGGAGAGTATTTTCTTTTAATGTCAAATAAACGTAATTATCGCCTTCCTAATTACTGTATACAATAAACTGAAAAAACATGGTTATGATTCCCAAGCACACTTCTCATTTTTCGAATTATTAGGAATTAGTAATCAATTGCTTTAACGATGCAGGAAAACATCGTGAGAATTTCCATGGCTAAAAGTTCGCCATAAAGGTCTCAAAGGTGTATTAGGTCTACCAATCCGCAGTTGATCGCGAGGTAGACTTTTGCATAAACAATTCTGAGAATGGACAAATAACCTTTTTGCATTGTGCATTTAAAAAAAAAAAAGATATACCTATTAATTTCCTAATACATAACGCCAATTTAGACTAAATGCTGTATAGTTTAGTAGGTCAATGTACGTTGTAAAGTAGGTTACTTTTTGAGATTTCCTTTTGTCCTTATTTTACGAAAATAGTTACTATTTTTTTCTGTAGCATTAAACATCATGGTATGTACGCAATATATTCTTTTTTTATTACTTAAACTTTTCACAGTATTATTTTGTTAACGTATTAATAAATAAGAAAGTCGGTGAGCTAATGTATTACATAGTTATTCAATGCATGTCATTTTTCTTATTCAAACAATACTCTACTCTGGGAGAGTGGTGTGATATTTACTTATTACAAGATACGAAAACAAAAGTTATATAAGATATTTTCCTGTAATACAAAATCCACTAGCAACGCTTGTCTCTTCATGTGTTGAATTTACACATAATTCATAACACATTTCTATTTGTCATATGTTATTAAAGTATTTGATGTAGCTGCTATATTTTGTTTGAAGGGATAACACAATAAGTAGTTTTATTCTATTATTAAATATGTTTTGTATGTTATTTTTCGTTTTTTCGTATTAATTTATTTTATTTTAATTATAGTGTAGACTATATCTAATAACTTACATTCATTATATTATAAAGAAATGATTGTACTATTTGCATTAGGTGTCCCAACACACACAGGATATTTTTTGAGGTATCATTTTATACAGTAGTAGCGATACAATTAACATCAACTTTAGCGTAACTTCGGCAATTTTTGCTCTATGTTTTATCTATTACAGATGTTTGTGGACAAACATCGATGTCATTAACCACTTATCATGAAATCGGCTGCATATCTATGTATTTGCTAATTATCTTAAGTAGAACAGTATTCGTCACGGAATATCCGGAAGATATGAAAAATAGAAATTAAAATAATTCTAAAAGCTTATTATATATTTGTTATTTGAATCGCGATAGTCTTTACATAATATAAATTCAAAACAAACAAATAAAAATAGTGATCTGTAGCGGAGAGGAATATGGTAGCACGAGGGGTCAAGCTGCTTGCCGTTACACCGTTTATGGGTCGATCGTAACCCCAAGGCGCGCCAATGGACGCTTTTTGAAAAATGTTCCCGATTATTTAAAATTCACGCTAAAAGTACGTTCGCGGACTGTTTGCTAAATCTATGTCAAGTTCAACAGTAAACGAGTAATTACTTTACGCGCATCGGACCACCGTTTTAATGTGCCTGTCTTCCTCTTTTTGCAACCTTCCGCTAAATTTATTATGTTTTGTAGATACACTCGGCAAACCAATATTTCTTTTTGCCTTACGTCTGACTTTCGGTCGGCGTTGTTTATAAATAATTCTTCGTATACAATGACTCACGTAGATCAAAATGCTGACAATACATTTCACTCGTACTACGAGATTACTATTCACAACAAAACTAACCACATAATTAGGTTCGTTTTACACCAGCCTTCATTTAAAATATACCCCCATATATTTTTTTTCAAATAAGGTGCACCGGGCGTAAATCTATCCTACTTATTATTTGGATGTCCGTATCTGTACTATCCGTTTAAATAAACTATTTATTGGTTCAAACAAAGACCAATAAATATTCACAACGATTAAATTTTCGATATACGAAAATAATCTTTAAAAGTAAATGTATATAAGTGTTGTCTATTTAATTTAAATCTTGAATTAGGTTATATTATTCAATTACTATACATATGTACAATTCCAAATAAATTACATTTACACATTTTCTCTACGAAGTTACGGCTTAAGAATTATAGTGATCTAAAAATACATCAATATGCAATTGTGACAGTAAATTTACGTTGTAGATTAAAATAAATGTGTGAAAATATGAATTAAATCAGTATATTTTACATATAAATATGCGATGTACACATTTATTGCGGTTAAAATACTATGAAATTATTTTTTTAAATTTAACATAAGTATATAAACAAGTGACAGATGTGTTTAATAATACGTAGAATAAAAGTTTTCAAATAGAATTGAATGCTTTGACTCGATGCCGTCAAAATGGGGTCCAGTCAATTGACTACAATTATTTATTTATAAATTCACAAGGACTCGTTTAAATTCACCTCATGTTTTAAAAGTAAGATCAAAATCAAGTTTGACCAGAACGACATAAAAGTACGAAGAAAAATTTCGAATTTTCGTTGTATTTTAATGTAATTTATAAACTTATCTCAAGTATCTTATTATCATGAACTTTATTATTATTACTTAAAATACAATAATATCTTATTGTTAAATGAAATAATATATACTATACTATACGTATAAAGGTGGATCATTAAATATGCCTTTCTTTAAAATCAGTATTAAAATTTAACAAAATTAACAAACGAGCAAGTAATCCATCTTATGATAAGTATTTACATCTACCCATGGACGTCAAACAACTCCAAGCAACTCCACATAGGATATATCTTTTTCTCAAGGTCATCAAATGCGTTGCCACCCTTAGGTTTGACCGTTATGCCAACGGTTTTGAACTACTTTTGATAATTTGAATCTACCGTAACTTGTTCCCCAAATTATTTATTTTTAGATAATCTGCACATATTTAAACCGGCTACTGTAACAGGCTACGATTTATTATTAATAATAATAATTAGTACGACTCAAAGAGGGGAGGTCTAAAACAAACGGATATACGGACGAACGGGGATATATAAAAATAATTTGTCAGGATATCCCATTGCATCGAGTTCAGCTTATCTATTTTTAACTACGCCGTCTTGTGTGCACAATGGTGTAACTGTACGTCGTATAGTGAATTCGATAATATTTTATACATTTTCAGCTGTATTTATAGCAACTTAGAGTTCAAATACAATAAGACAACGCTAGGTCTTATGCGTTCGCGCTTTGGTCCTGTCATTTCTGTCAAGTCGAGCCATGCTGGAGTGCATTTAGAACATCCTACCTATATTTAAATAAAAGAGTAAACATCTATATTTAAATAATAATATACGGAATGTGTCTTTCAGCCCTCTGCCGTCATAGTATTTTATTTAAAAATACTGGTGAGCTTCAATCGGACTGTCATGTTTGATCTTGAATAGCGATTATGGTCAACTTGGACATATCTAAAATAAAATGCTCTCCACGTTGTAGAAAGAGATTGGCGTTTTGAAGTGGGACAAAATGATGACAGCCAATACAAATTTTGAATTTTAATAACAAAAGTAATTTATTCGTCGCATCTTTTACATTTAAATTACAATTCTTACAACGAACATCAAATAATGCAATAACGTATTTCATATTTAACGAAATAACTTATATAATAAGAAACAACTCATATCGTAAATTTATACGCAGGCAACAAAGATTACTTACAACTGACTACAGTTAAACACAAATTATATTATAATTATCATTCACATCATAAATAAATAAAAAATCTACAGGAATCGAACCAGAAACTGACTTGGCAGATGCATACAACAGTGTATGCCAATGGGGTCGTTCTTCAAATAGTATCGAATACACCAACACGTGTAGAACACAATATTTTGAGTCGACTTCCCAATTCCGATTTATTTTCGAATGTTGACGTAAACAGAACAATGTTAAGTGTATAAGGAAGTCCTTTGGGAATGATGTTAAGGCACATACGAGTGATGTAAAGTATCATCGATTAATAATCATCATTTGAATGTGCAGCGGCATTTGCGTAATCAGCCCATCGAATTAATTAAAGTCTCTTGAGGTTCGAAATATCTTAAGATCCGATTCCCGCAAAATAGAACTTTCATGCTTTCCGCATTTTTCTGCTTTTACTTCAATAATCAAAATCAACTCATCAGCACATAGATCTGTTCTCAGAATGTGAATAGTTAAACCTTAGCTTACCATGTCTATTATGGATTTGTAGGCTTCACCCAATTTCGCGAAATTTATGGAAAACTTTTCGGCACTCAAGTTTTCTCATATTTTTAACCTTCATTGTTATGCTAGTGATAATTAATTTCTGAAACACACATAGCTTCGAAAATTTACTGATAAAAGCCAGGGATTCGAACCCCGGATCCTGTGCGAGAGACGTATAAGGTTTTGGTTAACTTATACGTCTTCAATGTTAACAATATCGTATCCCTTATTAAATGCTAGGCACTGTACTGAAAATCAGAGATTTAACAGATTTTTATGGAAGCAAATTTCAAGAGTATTAACTAAACGGATTACTGCGAGCATTTTCTACTCTGTAATATCCCTAACCTTCCATAAAATGGTAAAATTGGCTATCAAAAAATTTAAAACTAAAAGTCAGTCAGTATTGACATTTTTGGACAATGAGTGGTGACCAAATGCCTTATACTAAAACTATAAGCATGACATCAAAAGCTTCATAATAAACGCTTCCAATAACATGCTAAAAATGGGACTAGCAGAATTTTCTTTGACATGTTAATATATATGTGATTTTGGTTTTTTCCGAGATACGTAAATCGGGTGCTTCCTGTGATCACTAGTTTGCGATTAGCGTTAATTAAAATATGACACACTCTCGACACTGTCTTACGCGTCAGTGCCCATTATGACTAATTCCTAAGTGTGACGTTACTCACCCTGCTTTATTTTCATTATTCTAATAATATCGGTTTTTCTTTCAACTATGAAGCATGCAAAGTTTTGAAGTGTAACTTTTGAGACGATAATGCCTTGTGGAAACCGGTGAAGGAACTCATTATTGTCCTACTGCTGCTTAGTCATAGTCCACCACGCTGGTTATATGTGGATTAGTAGACTTTACACACCTTTGAACACTTTATGGAGATCTCCCAGATAAGCCGGTTTCACAATATTAAAGCAGTTGAAGTTTCATTTGTTCAGACTACAATTGAACCGGAGAGATATCACCCCCGCACACAAATCTGCTGTGAAGCACCTCTTGTGTTTTAGTTAGAAAGGAACAGTTGTCGGCTACCGGCGACGATCTTACTCCTAGAAGTAGTATCGAATCTACATACGACTTCGGATAAAGATTTCTGTCCTTTTGTATTAACGCCTAGTGACTAAAGGATTACTTAACATCAGGTGCCTGCACACTTATTTGCTACCTCTTTTGTTTTATATTTAAATAATATTTTTAATAATATGAAGCTATATGAATTTATGTATTTTAAGATTCTTAAAAACTTCTCAGCTCTTACAAATTTATGCTAACATGCAAGCTTCATACCATTAAACATCATTGTTTACCAGAATATAAGGGGAAAAATAAAATAAACGTTATTTAAAGGTTATCTCATGTATCAAAACTAATTTTGAATGCAAAACCAAGACATTGCAACTTATAAAAAGTTGTTTTTATTTTAACCTGTCATGCTTTAATGCGTATCTTTTTTTCATATACCATTTTTTCTCATGGATACTCCAATAAAACTGATTTTGTTAAAGAGACGTATTTTTAATCTATCTAATCAAATAAAGTCAATATTTATTCACATAAAATGTATGTTAAATTACTTACAAATTTTGTTCCTAACGTATGTAGATGTTGGATTCTCCAGCTCAGACATGAATACGATAGAGAACACCAGCGGTCAAGTCGCTGTACCTATGCGTGGGCGTCACTATGTGTGTTTTCTTCACGGCCATTGTTATTAATATTAGTCCTCCGTCCGTTCATCTTGCACGTTTTAATGTGATATACACTGCGAAAATCAATATATTATTCTTATTTATATGATCACGAGTTTAAAATATCTTGCA
>DWON01000886.1:0-28225 GCA_018251015.1 Phocides pigmalion okeechobee | reverse complement strand
GATTTAATTTTCATCCCAAAAAATGATGATATGCGTATGGACGTCATCACTTTAATGTAAGTTTTATTAACATAGGTGTTCATCTGTGTGGGCTCCTTAACACTTTCCCTGCGTTGTACACAATGCTATGTTTACGTGGAGCAACTCGCTTGCGGCTTGTACACACCTGTGTACGCCAAATCTGTATGGATTACGAGCGAACACAATTGCTGTATTTACGTCGGCCCTACAAGGCGACGGACGGAAGCAACGTCTGTGTATTCGTAGATGCTACCCAGGTGCTAAACAATATTTGTGTGAATTTTCGGCGCATCTCCAGTCTAAAGAAAATAACTCCAGTTTAATGCCCCCTCCAGTAATACTAACTAAATTTAATACATTTCAGAGTTGATTAAATTATTAAGTTAGTTATCAGCATTTTTGTAAATTAATTTCCTAAGTGGGTAAAATTAAAAGGCCGTAGGAGTACATACGATAACTATTACTAGTAGTGTGCCCGACGGGATTTCGTAACGGGCACAATACTGTTAATTGTATAAACATACAGTACACTACAGTCCCTGGACTTCCATTACCAACTTCAAATAGGAATTCGGTCGTAATTTAATCGTCGAAGTACGAAGTAAATGTCGATAGGTTTTCAGGTAAAAATATTATGTAACACATACCATAGTTCAGTAATCCATAGAACATTTTTGTACGACAATGAAGTGTCTCTACTGATAGTATGACATCTGTACTTTGTGTATATTTGAAATATATCACATACCTTTTAAGGCGGGATGATGTCGCCTCAGAATACTTGTGCTTTGGACCAAAACAAATTTGTTTTGAACTTATACCTATACAAATACATTATCAAAGAACACCGAAAAATTATGACATCAATATTTCCCCTTTTTCTGTAGTCGCATTATTCACACGTTTATACACTTAGCCTCATCAACACTTGACCTATCCTATCACTTCAAACGCGTTATTAGTAATCTTGGGGCGTAGCGTGTAACGGGTAGCCTTGCATCGTATGCAAGTTTGAGGCATACTTGCATGCCTCTACATCTTAGTTGTTACATTTCTAAAACATCCTCAATATATCAGTTTCAAAAACAAAAATGTGAACCTCTCGCTTACTGACATCTCCGACACCGCACTTCGGACTGCAACCATGATTAGGTACCTAATTTTACCGCACGAGATATTTATTTTGCTTTAACTAGTAAAATTAATTTTATTTAAATTAATAGGTACTCAAAAACCCCTAAACTTTAATTACAATTACAATATAATGTAAAGGACATAAAATTAAAAACGTAAAAAGGAAGTAATAAAATAATAAACATATTTATGTATTTTAACACTACCTGTAAAAAAATGTATGTGTAATGTATATATTTCCATACAACTTTAACTAATCATGCAAAGCGTGCAAATTGAATCTCTCAAGACACTTTAAATTTCGAAAAGTGGCAATGATTTCCATCGAGGTTAATAACCTTTAAATCTTGAGGACGTCATTATCTAGCAATAAGCCAAAGGATAATGGATGTTAAGCCTTCTTATTCATAATTGGGTAAATGAAGATGATTTTCCTGTTTCCATTTTTAGGCCAAAAACATAAATTGTTGGAAAATTCCACGTGTCGAAAATCAAAACGATCCTTGATATACTCCACGGTCGTCTCACTATTTGAAATAGAATTTATAAACAATTTATTTCAAGTTATTAATGCAGTACATTTTCTTACTATAATTACAGCTGTAAAATATATGCTACTTTTTTAAGCTAATATTATTTGATAAATTATGGTTTTATATTGATAAAGCAAAATAATAATCTGTCTCTTGTATCCATCGTCCAAAGATGTGAAGTCAACAGAACAGCTTAAGCACAATGGCCATCAGTGTATTAATTTATTTAAAGGTTAAAATTGCGATTGGTATGATATAATTACTTACCCGACTATCCTTGTTGATGTTTTACGATAATGTGTAGTCTAAGCCCCTTAATATTTTACTATTAACATTATTCTATTTGTCTAAATCGTGGATGTCACATAGGATGTAACATTTTAGGTTCATCCATATCTGCGAATGAAACAGACGAGAGCAAAAACAAAATAAATATGTTTATGATCTTGCACTCTATTCCAAACCTATAAGTATAATCGTAAAAAACTCGTTAAAACATATTTCAAAAATATATGCCTTTTGTACTGCAACACAAATAAAAAAAAAACGTTTTATTGGTTTTACCGTCGTTTTCGTTTCTTTTTTCATATAATTTGTCTTGATAACTCATATATTTTAATACTTATTTAAATCAACAAAAACCGGTAGTAAATTATAGTCGTACGTACTAGACAGAAGTCTATCCTGATCCTGGTACAAATTTTACCATCACACGTGGTATGGAGGAGACAGGAGAGTTGGGGGCTATGGGAACAATTTATATAATTATCTATTTAAAGAACATAGATAAATTCACACAAACATTGACCTCTCTAAATGTTTTTGCCCTTGCCGACAAAACGAAATCCTCTATTAGCGTCTTTTAACACCGCTGTAGGCGGGTTACACTCAATATGACCCGGTGTGGGTTGTTCTACTATGTGTGGGTGGACTGTCTGAGTTGAAAATTCCTTCAATATTTCCTACGTATTCTGAGCTACCTTTTGGTTCATTAAAAATGCGTACATCAAAGTGTAATCATGTTTATATGGAAATATTTAAAAGTCAGAATGCGATAATTGCTTAAATCAATTCTTATAAGGCTCTTTAACTACGTCAACAGCTAAAAAGAAATCGGATTGACGATTCAAACGTTATCAATCGTGTGTGCAGAGAAAGCAAAAAAGAAAAACATGATAATCATAATAGTTATGAAAAATTTAACTTTCCGAGTGGAGTTGGCAACGTCGATTCTATTTAATAATCTCTTTAGCAACACAATGAGCATGTCATTATTTATAATCGTTTCATAACCTTAATTGTGTCGTAGAAATACAATAGGGTACATAACGTGAAGGTAATCTTAGTTTAATGCCTAGTCATTTTAATAAGGTGTTGGTACCTAATTTGCAGTCCAATAACCCATTTTGATAAAGGGGATTTTAATGATAGAAAACCTTTTGACGTTCGCTGTTAGAACCGAGGGGCATACTTATTTACCATTTATGGCAGAAAAGTATATTCCTACTACACACTATTCTGAATGGAGTGGTAAGACCAACTCTGTTATTAATTTCCAAAAAGAGGATTTTATACGTTTTCTTGTATTTATTTAGACATTCTATCGTAGTCTTCAAAACAATTTATCATTATCATCAACATCCCATTTGAATTATTTCCTACTCTGCAGTGATTATATTATATGTTAAAAATTGTTTTCTTCCAAATTAGGAGTACAATACTAACCACCTCATAGAAAAATGTACTCACTGAACTACCCACGAGTATGTTTTGACGTAAGTATTTGACTTGACAACTTGCTTATATTTTGCCCAGTATGGTCAACGTCAAGTACCAAAGTAAACTTTTTACAATAGCAAGTATCTCGCTACAACTGTGTAATATGTATTACATTGCTGTAACTATTGCCTAAAAAATTTATGTCTATCAAAACATCTTTATTAGATTCAATTACTTGATATGTAATACTGCGGACTAATTTGAAAAAAAATATCCTTTGTTAAATTTTCAAATTATACTTACTTATTCGTTGAAAGCATTGCGAGAAAAAAGCTGTCACTTAGTACGTTATAGGAAAATACACGTTTTTGAATAAATAAAAATAACTTGATATGTAAAAGGACTAACAAGTATTAACGATTGCAGCTATTATATTCCATGAACTCCGGAATGAGAACGGAGAACGGAGAGTATGTGTGTTTGTAAAACAATACCAATCTAGCCTCCAGGCATCTTCGTAATTGGAAAAGTTACATGAAATTTCGCGGAAACCTTCATGGCACAGTTAGCTGGAGTTGGAACACTAATATGAACCTATGCTGTACTGTAAAACTGCTGGATGACACGTACAAGTAATTGAGTCACCATTGAAAATGTACATATGCAAATGTATAATTATAAGTAAATTGTGAGTAAATGTTACAAAGATGAAGACAAAAAAATTAGTATAAGAATATTTTGGCAAAACTATTTTTTTCCAATCTTTCCAACTGTTAAGTGATTTAGAATAAAAAGATTGATTATTAAAAGATTACGCAAATTATCTGTGATTTCGTACATTTTTTAAGCTTAATGGTATAGAAAAGGAATTTAATTAATTAATTAATTAAATGAAATATTTAATATTTCTATATTGATTTAATTGTTAATAGTCAAACGTAATACTGAAATATTTTTATTTGTTAAGAAGACAATATACTTATTCCACGTATAAGAATGACCTTTTATTATATTTTCTCAGCTGTGCATTGAATGTATTTTTAAAATACGCTGAAGTGATATCCAATTAAATGACTTGCTTATACATGCTTCCAGGCAACAACTAGATCCATCCTTAATACTATGTAAATCTTCAAAGTTATAAAGACCTACTTCGAAATTTCAAGAATTCGAGTTTATTCGTAATATGACCCAAAATATCGACCTATTTAGAATATAAAAAAATTCAAATTTTAGCATATTAAGTTACCTTGGTTCTTTTATTACATCCCTTTCGTCCGCTTTTGTAAGCTGATGTAAGAAGGAAAGAAACGCAATTATTGTTCAGACTTAAATTTCGTTAAACTAGTGCATAAATGAAAATTAAAGTATTAATTAATTTGTTTAAAAATACCTATTTCGTGGTTCACATAAATTACTTAATTTTACAGTGTCTCATTTAGGAATGATAGGAGATACTTAAAGAAATACTCAGGTCAAGATGCACGCACCCAAATGAACACCATATTTTTTAATTTCAAATTATATTTATAATAAATTCATTAATCAATAATTTAAATTACAAAAATTAATACAAGTAAATCTTTATTTCACCTTTTCTCAAAACTGGATTTGCTTAGGTCTTTATCAATTTAAAGGTGCAGTTGCGTATCCTGTATGATTGAGACTTGCCCTTTAGAAAACGATTGTATTGCGGAAATCGTAGGAAGTTACGTGAATCCGAGACAGCCATAAGACATTTCTTAAAAATATATCGGATACTTTGTAATAATTACGAAGATTCGTATAGGTGGTAGAAATATACAAAGGTGGGAGAACTATAGATCCACCGGGGAGGTACCACCGCCGCCCTCATAGTTCACCGTAAAGCATTAAGTGTATTTCGGTTAGAGAGGTGCGGTTGCCGGCTACACTTTGAGGCGAGGCCACCATCTTAGTCCTCAGGAGCAGCAACGTATCTACGTACAAACTTAGATAGGATTTCAGTCGTGTTTGTGGTTATGCGTGGATGACTATGCGCTACGACTACTGAACATCAGGTGGTTTGCATGCTCGTTTGCTGCTCTTCTCACATACAAAAATAACTCTAAATCTATCGGCGATGTTCTATTGTCGCCTTCATATAATCTATCGTGAACCAATTTCTGTGTTTCAGACGTAAAGGTGTGGTTGCCAACTACTCTTCCGAGAAAATCTAAAATCCTCAGGAACAGTATCTACATTCGATGGCAGATAAAACTTAAGCTCCCTTAACTGGGTATCCATTGACTGCAGCGACCGCTTAACATCAGATGGCCTGGCCTGCCCACTCATATGCTGCTCTTTTTTTTTTCTTTAATGGCAACGGCGTGTTTATGCTCTTATGTTTATGCTACCAATGACAGGTAAAGCGGGGAAACGAAAGGATAAAAATACAGATAAAATTTGGAATAGGAAAAAATGCTACTCTTTTAATGTAATAAAAGGTTTATATTCCTATTTCAAAACTTCCATTATTTTATTTATTTGAAGGATAATTATTAAAATTCAAACTATAAAATACTTTTGGATATTTTAAAATTAAAAGTTATACTGCGATTCAATTCAAAATTTCAAAAGAGCCACTTTAATAAAGGTATGCTGATTAAATACTAATTAATCGTTAAATCATTTGAACAGTGTTGATCAATAATAATTAATGGAATGGGCAGTTTACCTTTGTGTAAGGTTAAAAAGCTACACGGGGCTAGGGTTGCCATATGTTATTCAAAAGTAGGACATACGTCCTCTTTTTCTATATTTTTTTATCTCGTTCTTCCCTTACTACATAATCTCTTTTGTCATAAGTGTAAAGCATTGTAATGAAAAGTCTGTACGCAGCGATGTAAAGTGAACAAACTTTTTCCCAGAATGGTCAGTTCAGCAAAATATGATTGACCTAAAACACCTATATTATATAAAAAATCTTGTTTAATTATCAACGTCCTTTAAGAAAACCTACTTTTTAGATTCTATAATACTTCTCTATCAAATCATCATCTGGCAACCCTGCACGGGTCTGGCATCAAACATCGCCGAGGTTGAATAATTGGGAACACATGTCATGTCGTTTTCTATGATCTATCAAGAATGTCGACACATACGGCACCAATTTAAATAAAAACAAAAGTATTGTTCTTATTTTAACCCTAGACAAATTTATAATAGATACTTCAGATTACTGTTTTCCTAGTCACTTCAAATTAAACGAGTATAGTTAATATAACAAAACATTACTTAGCTGAACAGTATTCGGTCATAGCACATGTGCTCGACACAATATCACGTCGGGCCCTAATGATATATCGTATTACGATACATTGTCGTAGCATCGAATGTCGTCGAGGTTCATGAGGACACGTCATCGTAGTGTAAACTGGCTGTTTTCTTTTGTTTTGTTACAGAGTAAATAATGCGCCTCTCTGAGGGCAGTAAAATATTAACTCTAATGTTTTCCATCATTGTTTTTGATGTGATACATCTATTTGTGTATCTTATAGGTAAGAACGATTTGTATGCCGTAACTCAAATAATAAAAGAATATTTATTTTAAAAACAATATTTTGATTTAACCCTATATTCAATCATTGGGTTTGTGTAATTATAAAATCTTTCAATTATGATCAAATATGTAGGATTTCATCAGCTGGGCGTTATTTTTATTAGATTATCATTTCATTTTAACTATGAAATAAAAACTCGATTTATTGTGACGTTAGCACCGGATCCCATCAGAAGTTGTCACCATACAATTTTGTACTACAATACTTCGTGTCGTACAATACATGATGTCGTCGCATTAACAATGAATGTCCTACGTCACGACAAATTATCGTGACATGATGTCGCATCGGTTTCGGTTCAGTTATTCTTCTACCTGATTACTACAGAATTTCATTCGTATTTACATTGCATTGTCTGCATTTTACGATACATTTTTATGTATATAACACATACTCTAGAAGTCAACAATGTCGATGCGCGTAAAATAACTGTGATAAATAGTATTAAACGATCTTTGAAACTACTAGTAATGTATCTATCTTTTTAAACTCAATCAAGGGCTATAATAAGCTATAATAAAACTTAAATCCTTTGTTACTAGTCGACTCTCACTGTCAACGTCTGATGAAACTAAATCAAGTTATTGATCAAACAGCAGAAAAGTTCTTTAATAATGATAAGGCCGGATTGTAGATGTTTATATATTTGATAAAAATAAGAAAAACAGTCTGGCAAGCATCAATGCGATCATGATGTACCCACATACACCTTGCACCCTTGAATTTCGGTGTTTTTAATAAGAATATCGACATCGAAAGGGGATTTTTAAATTTATTTGTTGCCGTTTTTTGATCAATTTGCCCAAAATATACACAGCAAAGGGACTTTATATTATAATTCAATGTTATGAAGGTCTTAAAATATCTCGAATATGTATATTAAAATACACGTAAAAAGAGAAATTTTCTTCACAACTTTGTACCTATTGATTACTTGATACGTATGAATTATTTTCAAGACTTACCGATGACGAGATTATTGCTCGATATCTGCTTTTACTAGAAAGAAACTCTTTTACGAGGAAACTATTAAGTTTTTTTACTATGAAACCTTACGCCTATAACTAAACACGAACCGGTTAATTCTGCCCGTTATTATCTCAATCATAATTTATGTTTGGCTCGAATATAATTATAGTAGATGATTTTAGTAAAGGATTTTCCCAATTCTAAATATTAAATTTATGATCCCTATTGAATATTAAAAATGCTAAAAATCTTATAACGTAGACTAACGTGAACTCTGAAGGTAGTTCCGTTTGTTTATAACTGATTACAAAAGGAAGGTATTAAAGGGTATTATAGGATAGGATATTTTTAAGCGTGTACTTATACCTACAATATGTTCTCCTATGTACACTTATATTTATATAAACATATGTTTATTACATATCTTTGAAACACTTTGTAACATACACGTCTTAATGGATTTTAATATGAGGTGTCGTTAGATTGGTCTTAATTGCAGAAATGACGTTTAACTTATTTTTATATTTGAAACACGCAATACAAAAAACCAATTATATACATAAAATTCCTAATATATATCATTAAAATTTCCAATAATTAATGATGAGTAAACAGGTCGGCGTGTCGCATAAAAATAACCAATTATAACTAAAATAATTAAGCTAAAATATAAAAGAATAATGATATGAATATCCTAAAAATGAATGCTGGAAATATTATTTCCAACCTAAATAATATTTGCAGCATTCATTTTAATTGTTTTATGTAGGCTACAGCCTACATCGCACTTTTGGACCAGCTTCAAAAAAGGAGTTTTTCGATTCAATTACATTTTTTGTTTGTAGCTACTTAATTAACTTCATCATTTGACAACCAATTGGGAAAAATATTTTCATTTTTGAGAGTATGTGGCCCCATTCACGTTTAATAATTTATTTTTGTAGACGCGTTTTTTTTAATTAATTATACATACTTTTTTATGTCATAATGTTTAAACCACTATGTTAAAACGCTTTTAACAAGCATTATGCCTCAAAAAACTAATTTGTTTTAAAGATTGACCTTAAAAAACACATCAAGTAGGTATCGAAACGATACAATAAACTGTCATAACGCTTGTGAGCTAAAGATTGAACCAGAAGCCTCATTAGGTATACAATGACGTTTCTCAATGGCATACTATAAACAAAAGGTGAGTAACTATAGTCATATCTGCAATTAATTCAAACATTTTTTTATTACCATTATTAAAACTACAAACAATATAAATTTGACCGAATAGAGTCTCTTAGAATATTTGCTTATAATATTTACAATTTACATTTACCACGATACTGATTACATTTATTTTTGTTGTCAAAACTAATTACAAAGTATTATCAATTATCTTATTTTTATTCACCTACCGCCATCTTGTACTACCATTATTTTCATTTGTATGTATTATTTATATTAACTTTTATTTATATTATTTAAGAATCTTCGTCATTTCTTCACTTCCAAATAAATAATTTCATATAGCGACGCCCAACACCCATCGTGTTCTGAGCTTAAAATAAGTCCGTTCTAAGAAATGGCAGTAAGACCTTCCGATAAAATGTAGAGAACACGTTGACAGTACACTGAGTGCAATGAAGAGGCTTTGCAGAAATGAGGAAGCACTCTATAAAGACTTTCACAGGTTCTTAAAATAATATCCCTGTAAGATGATCTAACACCTACAGTGTAGTGCTTTTATGTTTAGGTTTGAAGGGTGTAGAGAGGCAAATAAGTCTCACAGGCACGGGAAAATAGAAATAACACACAGCCCATCATTCTGCTTAGTTTTATACTGACATAAAGACTAATCATTTTTGTGCGTGCACGTGAACAAAATGTTTTATGACGTCCAGTTTGTTATGAAAAAAATACCAAAAGAACCAGTACGTGTAGGCAAACTTGTTTATAGCGTTGACGATACCTACAAAAACACGGTTAAACAATTTACAATTATAATTTAGCACTAAACTAATCCGCTAATACGCGTGTCAGATTCATAATACTAGACTAGATAGCTGTACAGAAAATATGATACAAAAATATTTATTAGTACACATTACTTTCAAAAACATTAAAGGTACAGACTTATTATGAATACACTCGCCTGTGTAATACCTCGGTTAGTTGGTTCTTGTGTTATAAGAAACGGCACATTAATTTATTCAGTTGGTGTTATTTTACCTAATTCTTATCTTATTTGAGAATATTTTGAAACATTTCAAACATGCAATAAAATAAATATAGAGTTATGTATATACATATATGTGCAGAATCGAGTAGATTTTATAATATTAAGTAAAGAGTTTATTAAGAGTTCATTTCGTGTCAAATAGAAATATTAGTGCTATATTCAGTTTATTTTGTTATATTTCCTTATGTCAATTTGAAGCGACCTTGAGAGTCAGTCTTAAAACACGAAACAAAATGTAGACAGAGTCCATCACGCCAGTGGTAATTTAAAATAAGATAGACTGCATGCTCGTTTACTACTTCCATTAAGAATTACATTTATGTAAAGTCTGTATATATTAAAACATGAAATATGTTCTATGCTGATGATGTCTTTACAGATGTTTGTTGTTCGGCTGTGGTGGTACAAGTGGATTGCAGGATGCTCTTTTTTACTTTTTTAGCATTTCAAAAATTTAGGTACGTAACCACTATATTCTAAGGCAAATGCTTAACTTAATATTTAAACGTGTACCTATTAAACTGTTTTTTATATCTTCTAAATATTCTATGCTCCCAAATAAATAAGTTGAAGGTAAAATCTTTTCCGAGAATATGTCAATAAAATTACAATAATATTTTCATTTGCACTTTTTACTTAAAATTCTTTGCCCAAACAATAGCATCGCGTATCTATCCACTTTGAATCGATACGGTGAATCAAAACTTTCTAGTGCTTAGTTATATAAAACATAAAACTTTTCACGTAAGAGAAACGAATACGCTATTATTTTTCGATGTTATTTTAATGAATTAAATAAAGTATACCAAGTCGCATCCAAGACTATTTCAAACAGTCTTTCTTTTACAATGACCATAATTCTATAACATAATGTCTCAAACGTAACCTACGTTTGAGAACTAATCATAATGATAATAGTTATCGTTGCTGTTAAGTCATTAATTTGTTTTAGATGGACAAACCGAAATAATAAAATAGATTCCTATTTAATCGTTAAATAGTTTTCACACCGATATAACTGTGATCTGGCCGCGGTATGCGGGAGTAGAGGGCTATATGTTGATTGGCTCATACTTTGCGCCGACTGGCTGTAGAAGCGCGGCAAGTAAGGAGACCAATAGTACTTATACGTCGGCGTGGGCTTGAACGAGATTTAACTGCGAGATTCAACACCAGAAGGATATATTATAACTATTATTCGTCTCGATATCATATATAGACTATAAATGCAATAATAAAAAAATCATACTAACAATTCGGCCTTCATAGAACCTTGCCAATCAAACTGCGAAGTTGGCACTGAGGCGGCCTAGCTAATTACCAATTCTACTGGCGACCGGCCTTGCAAATGAGTATAATTTTGATAACATTCGAATACTTTTCATATAGATAAAGTATACGATAGAAAGTTTTATAACTGTTTATTGTCTAATTTATAAAGTTAATATAACACTTTTTCTTGGAATTCATGAAATACATTTTCTTTTGTCTTAAGGAATTAAGTAATAATAGAAATATATTTCTTTAATTCATATTACGAACGGCCGGAATTAAGATGCACATTGAAGGCCACAATTTTAATTACAATTATTTCGTAATAACGCAATGTGAATTTCTGATTTATGCCAATTACGTGCACTCTTCAATAATACCTTGACTTTAATATGTAATATATAATAGGTTGTTGCCCTCGAAATGGAATACTTGGTCGTATGGGAGTCTGTATAGTGTGTATTCAATGTTAAGTCAGACATAATATAATGCCCAATACATTTTTCAATACGTTTTGTTACATTTACCGTTCAGTTAGTTAGTTTGTCCATTAGAAATATAGGTAAAATAAATTGTAGTAGATGTATAGCTATTAAAGACGTAGCGGTAAAACATTTCAATTAAGTACGTTGAATTGTGGAGCAGACATAAGTATAACGAGACATAACAAACAAACCATTTTATACTATGGAGACTATTGGAGGAGGTTACTCATCCGTTATATTGTGTATCATTTTAAACGCATAGTTAACATGTAGATCTTTATATTACGAATATACCTAGGTTTATTTTATTGTAAAGAGGGTCCAAATATATACCAAAAACAATGTAATAACGATTCGGAAGTAATTGGACTTAATTATTGTTAATTGGTGACTATAAATGTTGTGTAACAATTATTTTGCTAATTGCCAGCTGTACATAACGCAACGATTGATTCGAGGATTAATCATGCGTCGTATATGCGTCACAGTTACTTTCGCCACATTTCGTTGTCAGGGCCAACCGAACTACTATCAGACATTGAATCGCAACTAGCTCGCTTCGGACAAATCACATTCATCACCTCGACGACACCAAGGCCGTGACCACTCTTAATCCTCGCTGCCTCTTAGACAGGTAATAACAAAGCAACTAGCTTCGATTATTATTCGCCGCAAACACACATCCAAGATTGTTTTTTATGAACTAATAAATTACTTTATATTTCAATAACCGACGTAAATTCTGCAGTAATCTTTAATGCAGACACAAATGATGGAACACATGATTTGGTGGTGTGTGTGTGCAGACGTCACGGAACAGCTGTTCGGGCAGACGGGCAGCGGCTGAGCCCCGCAGCGGAGGCGGGCCGACAAACCCCGCGGCCGTCGCCTCTCGCTCCCGAGTACTCCCAACAGACACGACTTACTTGCAAAGGATCCGCCAGAAACATCCGAAACTGCTGCCATTTGGAACTTCACCGGCGTACGATATAGTCATATCGAGTACAGCTTTTTAACAACTTTTAAATTAATATTTATTTATACACACACACGTTTTGTTGGCGCGAGCTTGAAGCGAGACACACGCGGAAAATTAAATACGTTTTAGAAAGTAATAAAAAGTTTGTTGACGTTAGTTACTAAGGAAGGCGAAGGGAAGTTATTATGTAAGGAGTACGCTGTTATTTAGTTACATTATGATGAGGTGTTATACACTCAGCCTTCCCCGAATTGTTATAATACATAAAGGCAAGGCGCGCGAGAGCACCGTTCACAATGTAGGGGCAACTGTGACTGATGAATGATACCTTGCTTGGTATGTATGTTGCTCAAGTTACTCGCTGTTTACTGATGCGTGTAACGCTGCGCAGGCGCTGCCGCCGCAGGTTCTACAGTAGGCTTGTACCATGTAATCACACATGGGTGCCACAAGATGGCGTTTGACACAATACAAGCAATCTAACAACCTTCAATAGTTGTACTAACAAGTGCTCCACCCAATGATTAAAAGCTATTAATATAAAGTCTTGTTCTTATTATGACAATATTATATAGATGCGTCAATCACCTTTATCACTAGTACTATTTATAATGGTCCTTTAAAGCCAAGTTAAATGACAAGTAATTTTACTTATAAATAAAATAAATTAGAAGAAAAGTTTTTTATAATACATGTAACTCATTTTATAAATTAGAAAGATGTTAGTGATGGTAACTGGAAAATTAAATAAATAAATATATGTATGTTAAAGGTGTTTTTTTACAGTACTCTTTCCTATACATATACAAAGTATAGATATGTATTGGTATTATGACACTATAGGTATGGTCACCTCATTGTGGTTTCTAAGTTAATATGAGAAAAATATAGGCATTGGGGATATCATCCTTATCCAGACATAACAAGAACATATTGCATAAGAAGAGTAGCAAACATGTATGCAGACCATCTGAAATTATGTACTTACTGCAACCTATGGACATCCATATACAATCAGTTTTTGCGGTCTAATGCTTTACCCCGCTTCTTAAATGTCGTAAACTGTCTTGGTATCTGCACCCCCTTCCCCCGTCCAACTTTTCTACCATCTACAAAACAACGATTGTACAATTATTAATAGGTCTTTCTGCTTTGGTGCTATGGTTGTAGTCGTTGCGGGACGACTATACGCCATTCTTTACTGTAGTCACTGGTCATCATTTAATAATAATATTGATGGTCGTTATCCGTCGACCCATCTTGTTTTTAAGCGGCTATCTATACCCTAGCAACGCCATCTATACCATTTTTAACTAAATCAATTGATCCATGTATTGATTATAACCTTTTTCATTTTTTAACTAGATGGCGTTGCGAGGTTAAATCTTGAAACTTGAACATATTATTAAAGGTTTTGATTTAACACTTTCCCTGTGGCTACAACACTGTGTAATTCTGGGCGCGACGCGCATGCGGTTCCTACACACCTTGTGTTGCACGGACAAATTTGTATGGATTACGAGGGAACAAAAGTGCCGTTTTTATGTCGGCGCTACAAGACTAGGGGCGGACACGATCACATATTTCCTTGTACTTTATATCAATTCCTTGTACTTAAAGCTATCAATTCAGTTTTCATCCACTTTTTGATCACATGTAACAAAAACTGAGCTAGCAAATGATAGCAAAACATTATTTACTAGAGCTTGGTGCTGTCATCACAATCAACAGTTCACATACATGATTTTTTTGAGAGCTTTTTGTGCATAAAAATCCGTTGCAAAAGTAAGATGAGATTCCTATACCTACATATGAACGTAATAATTAACATAAAATTATATTAAAAAAAGTAGTTCTAAAACCAAATTTCAACTTTCTAATGTTGGTTAAACGTTAATAACTTAATTTAAGAATAAAACTATTTAACAACCATTATTTTAAGAAATAAGTACATAATAAACAACGAGGGTGCAGAATCAAACAAAGATATTCCAAGTTTACAATAAAAAAACTCTTCAGACATTGTTTTTGTGGACATGTCTGCATACTGCATACCTTTCCATAATATTTCTTGCATATATACATAGAAAACATGTTATTTTGCTAAAAGACCAAGTAGATATCTGCTTTACTATTCATGAAACCAAACTTTTTCAAAAGTGATTGTAGCTTCTAACTAAGTAACTTTTAAAATAAATCGTTATTATAAACCTCAGCTCTGCATACCAAACGCTATGAAATAATTAGAACACAAACCTGAACCTATTAAAGGTTGTGTCGTCTGCTACTAAATCGTATAATACTACCTTTTTTATTTTAAAGGTAAAATAAAATTTTAAAATAAAAATATTGGGCGCATAAAACCTGTATAACGGCTACAACGTACAAAAGGACACTGTATACATACAAAAGGATGACTTTTCAAGAAATGTTTTCAAGAGTTTTTTCAATATTCTAAATACCTCACACTGATACTTATTCAACTGACGCAGCGATTCAAAATTCTCAATGACGTCCGACATAAGATGCCAGTTGCTTGACTATTTGCGCCCACCGCCTCTCCTCTTAATCTCATCTGATATTTTGCAGTGTATATTTTTGCGTAAATGCATTAATCATAGTTATATCCTAGTGGTGAGGCAGGTCGTTGGCAAGGTGACCCTGTATGTTATGACTGCGGATTTGCCGCCGTGACGTCCAATTCTAGCAAGGAGCTAAGATCACTTGCGTTTCGGTAGAAAGGTGTAGTTGCCGGCTCACTAACAAATAGGGCGACCAATTTAGTACTGACGAAAAGCAGCGCAGTAATCGACATCAAGTGGGAGTATTGTTCTATATAAAACAGATTATAGATGTCCATGGGTTGCAGTGACCACTTACAATCAGGTCAACTCAGGCGTACTCGTTTGCTACTTTAATACTATGACTGCAGCGCGGATATTTATGATTGGGTCAGTATAGCGGAAGCCGGCCTTAAACTGGAGTTTATTTGATTAAACTGAATATACGCCGACAAATTCTTGAAATATTGTATTTTAGCATCTGTGTATCATCTACGAATACACGGACATAATGTCCGCCCCCAGTCTGGTAGCGCCGACGTAAAAGCCGTATTTTTGTTCGCCCTTCATTCATACAAATATGTCCGTACAACACAGGCGTGTAGGAGTAGAAAGCGCGTTGCGCCCGGAATTACACAGCAATGTTGTAGCCGCAGGGAAAGCGTTAATACGAATATATTAAAATGATGTCAAATATGAAATTAAAATTAAAATAATCATAAATGTCAAATTGTAATTCTATTTAACAATGTCAATGTACAGGCAAATCAGTCATTCAAAAAATCATTTAACGTATAATAAGCTTTCTGAATAAGGAGGTCCTGGAGCTTATATTTGAACTGATTCAAATCATTGCTGTCACTGCGTATTGCTGTTGGTAACTTGTTATATACCGTATGCGCCATTCCCACAACACTTTTGGATAGCATAGCAGTATTTGAAAACGGAGCACTGATTTTGTCACAATTACGCTTACTATTCGGCCTTTCAAACAAATGAATATTACTCCTGACAAATATAGAGACTTCATATATATAAATACATGGCATTGTTAAAATTTTTAATTTTTTAAAGTGAGGTACACAACTGTCTCTAGTTCCTATATTGCAGATGGCACGAACACATTTCTTTTGTGCTTTGAAAACTCTGTCTTTATCAATGGAATTCCCCCAAAAAATTATACCATATCTTAGAGTCGAAGATACGTATGCGTGATATGCCATGAGTGCAATTTTAGTGTTACCTATTTTTCTTATAAGTATGCGTAATGCGTATGAAAATTTACCAAGCTTTTTGCAAATATGTTGTACTTGAGTTTTCCAATTCATTTTATTATCAATCCAAACTCCTAAAAATTTTACGCAGTCAGTTGAACTAATTAATCTATTCTCAAATGTCAACGAAATAGAGGATTGATCAGAGCCTTTCCTGAAATGCATTACATTGGTTTTGTTAAAATTTATTACCAAATGATTCATAGTCAACCATTCTATTATTAATTTTAATGTTTCATTTGCATCTTTTTCATAAGATGCTTGTTCCTTTCCAGTAAATATAACTGTACTGTCATCAGCATATAAAATCATTTGGTTATTGGTAACCTTCGGAAGATCATTAATGTAAATCAAGAAGAGCAACGGCCCTAATATGCTTCCTTGGGGTACACCGTATTTAACATATTTAGCTTCAGAATGAAACACACGCTCTAATTTAGATTTAACACACGTCTTAGTTATTTGTGTTATATGAATTCTATTTTGTAGATATGACTGTAGTAGATCCTGCACATTTCCTCGCACTCCATATGATTGTAATTTCTTTATTTAATGATCCCGTAATTCCACTAACTGGAGTAGGCGGCTTGCAAGATAGTAGAAGCTGGATAATTTAATTGGGGCGATTCTGTTGCCACACTCACTTTTGTCGTAAAGCTACGAGCATTATTTCCTTGTCATTTCAGTTTAACAGGCGATCATTTTAGACTTTGGGAATAGCAATACATTAGTGAATGACTTTAGTTAGGACTCCTGTTGTATATGAGATTGGTTGCATTTCTATCGTGAAGCTATTTTTGCGTTTTAGACGAATGATGTGGTTGTGGTTTCAATTAACAAGACTATCATTTTAGAATTAGCGATCATTGGGAATAGCAACGCTTCTGTGAATGTCTTCTGGTGAGACTGTTCTAGTTTGTATATAAGGTTGGTTGTAGATGTTCACGAGCGCTAGTTATGACGTCATTAGGTGACCGTTTGTCTCTTTATATATAGCCAAAAGATTTTGGACAACAATGGTACGAGTCCTTTTAAACCACTTGTGAAATGTGAGAAAATATCACACGAGAAATCCGAACAAGACTGTATCTATATGAGAGCGAGGAAGGTAATTGCGGGGCATCCCATTATTTCGGGCGAGAAAACAGTCTCGTGAGAGGTACACTTCCGGAAAATCGTATTTCTTGGTCGTCGAGCGAAACAATTCGACGTAGAAATAGGGTCACGACGAATGAGCACTCCACGGAGGTTTGAGTCTATACCTGAGTATAGAAAGAAACGCTGAGATAATGTTGAAATGGCTCTTTGAAAGAAACTTCCAGATTTGTCTCTATTTTCTTGTAGGTTTGTTCTGGTCATTTGAACTATTTTATCATGGTAGTATTAAATAATATTAAAGTGGTCCATGACTGTAATATTTGTAAAGTTGTTCAACTACATATAACAAATATGAAAGTATACAGAAAAAAAGACTCAAAATGAATATTACGAAATTAATTAGGAAATCAAAATATAAAGATTCTGAACACTTTCTAAGAAAAATTAAACATACTTTCAGAGTAAATGTCCAAAATGATAGGAAGTTACATAGCTGATTAATTGTCAATAATAATAATTGATAAAATAAAATAATGGTAAATATTGGTAAGTCCCAGAGAGATCAGAGAGGGAAAAAAAATATGCAACTAACAACATCCTAAGGTATTTCTCGAATATTACGGTCTGATGGTTTTCAAAAAAGATACAAGATCCTCCATAGATGGATTGACGACTGTTTATTATGGTAAATATCCTTAGGCGACGGTAACAACTTTCCATACAGGCCCGTCTACCATGTTTAAATACATCCTAAAGCAGAATTACAAGTTTTTTATGGCATAGAACTGGCACCATCTGTAATGAACTCGTCGTAGAATAATTTAACAGCAACGGAAAAGGAAATATCGCCAATTAAAAAGCGTTATTCTTGAGTACCTGTTGCATGGTAAAATGTATAAAATCCGCGATGATATTACTTTATAATCGTATATATTTTGATTTTGATTTTTGATTATAACAGCAGTGACAGTAAGCTTAAGGATTAAATTGGACATTATGTGTTTATACTTTACCACATCTGTTAGACAAGTACGCAGTACTTTTCTAGAACGTTGTAATGAGGGAATTTCTCTTATCAAACCTTTCAGATCAGAAACCATCAAAGCAACTGCTGGTAATAGACAGAGAAGGTTAGTTTATTTTGAGTTGCTCCTACAATACTATCGCTACACTGCCGTCGCCTTCCATGGTGCATAGTTGGTTTATTCTTCACATGATGAGAAAACCACAAAGATTGGCAGTGTCTTAATACTGTCAATCAATTGTATGTACATACATATAAACGACTTGTCCAACCAGTTGTCACTTAACCTTAGATGTATGGCTACAAATTTATTTACATTTTGTATGGCATGTTGATGATTAATCGACGGATTAAGTAGTGTTATACTGATTGACCGAAAAGCTGTCACCGGGACCCTCACAGTCCGCCGTGAAACAACTATTGTGTTTCGGTTGACTAGGTGCCATTGTCGGCTACACTTACAAGGAAGCGACCATTTTATTTCTCTGATGTAGCAACGTAGATGCGTTGCTTACGCACACAGATAAGCTCGCTTATTTGAGAACGAAAGTAGATAACCTTGGGCTGTAGCGACTACTTAACATGAGGTGGCTGATCCTTTGCTATTTTTGCCAAATATAAAAAAGTGTATATTTCTTAACTGAATACCCAATGTAAAATAAATAAAAACGATATATTTATAATTGACTGCCGAAATCTAATATCTTTTTTTTGCCAAAAAAATTTTAAACAATAAATCCCGCGTTTGTTCGACGCCGTCAATGTTAAGCGGTCTGGTACATATTTCGCGCAGAGAATTGCGATAGCTATTCAACGTGGGAATGCGGCTAGCGTTCTTGGATCCATGCGGTATGGGCACAGACTTTTTAGATTGATTATGTTAAGCTTTTATCATAATTAGTTTTAAGATTTTCATCATTCAATTAAAATGTTAGTGCAATAATCATTAAATACGGTTAAATTTAAATAAAAAGTCAACAATTCCGACGAATAAAATATGCAATAGCAAACTGCTGGAGTGTGAACAAGGCTTCCAATAGGGAAAGCTTGCCAGAATTGTAAGGGGATTAAGATAAAATATATACAGTTATACAGTTTGGGATGCCATGAGGGTAAGGGATTTATATACTTGGATGAATTCGTAAAATAAACTTAGAGATAAGAGATTTTCGGGTCACAAATACGAAATTGAATTGCTGACAAAACGAACAAGACTGTATGCGTACTTAATCTATACAAATGATAAAAGTGTAATTCGTCATGTAGTCGCCGTCTGTACACTGAGGATTTATGAAAAACACTATTAGTTATGGCGTTTAATAACGCGATGCAACTGTTCGTTGTTACCGTAAGTAGTCTTACGAGTAAGTCCAACCAAGCTTTGCTGTTACTTTAGTGCTTGACTGATGAATTGACTGTCGCCTGTCACTAAACTGATTAGGCAGGCCGAGAGAACATCATGATATTTGAATGATTTTAGATACAAATCGTAACGGTTACGAAATAATTAATACGCATAAACGTACTAGATAACGGAACAGATTTTGGGAGACATTGTTGTAAAAGAAAGATGAGTCAATAGATGTATAAAGATAGTACTTAAACTATACAAATAGTGAAATTGCTATTTCATAGAAAAACTAATACAAGGGGCCGTTATTAAAGCAATAAAACTCAAAATAATGAATATTTAAAAACGATCTATAAATGAAAAAGATCAAAAGTTACGGGAGTGAATACATGTGAACTTTTGCAATTATAAAATATGGGAATGAACGCGAACGAAGACACGGACAGCAGCTAGTAATATCATAGATTGTTAAACAAATTAACGTTTACAATATCTTAAATTTAAGCAAAAGTTTTTTGTAAATATTTCTTTGTTTTAATACAAGTCTTTCTTTCAATTCCTTACAAGTAACGATGTCCTAAGGATGTCCTGAGGACTGAGGTGGTTGCCAACGAGATAAGAGTTCCGATAGGACTGAAGTCTTGGTATGTTGTCTGCCACTCTCCTTATTAAAAAAATTCAATTTATTTTAGTTACTATAAAACAATCGAATTATCTATCACCAAATCAAAACATGTAAACTTTGATTGGTTACACGGAAGTTTCATTAAGAGCTTCCCCATACCATGGTACCCGAGGGGTATCAACATTAAACAAAACAAACTGAAAACTGTTGCACGTCTACATAGTACAAAATAAAGTCGCCTCCCGCCATCTGTACGCTTAGACTTTCCAAATACGAAACCGATTTTAATGCGGTTTGCTTCAATAGACAGAATGACTCAGAGAAAAGTTTATGTGTATATTTTTTTCATATTTGAGAAGAGTAGCAAACGAGCACGCAAACTACTTGATGGTAAGTAGTTGCAGCCCATAGACATCCACGTACAACCACAAACATGGCCGAAGTCCTTTCTTAGCTTGAAAGGAGACATGTTGCTACTCCAGAGGTCGCCTCGCTTCAAAGTGTAGCCGGCAACTGCCCCTCTCCAACCGAAATACAAATAATGCTTTACGGTGGATTATGAGGGCGGCGGTTGTACCTCCCCGGCCAAACTATAGATCTCCCACTTTTAGATACATATAATACATGCATATTAAGTATTAGAAATATAAATATTAGAAAGGCCAAGATTTCAATTAGCACAAAAATAATGCAGTTTATTGTGAAAATAAGCAAGAATTATTAATGATAAATTACAAAGCGCAGCGCAAAGAGAGAAAAAACAGAGAAAACATAGAACCTAACACAGACAATAGAGAGCGCCCGACTAGCATAGATTATTAAAGATGCGTTCTTGTTTTTGTATTATATATTTCTATTGTTTGTGACTATATATATAAAGTGTACCGTGATTGACAGGGTCAGATCTCATTGGCTGCTCGCAATCATACCCAGAAATGCCCAGAAATGACACAATACTCGCTTTAATGTGGTCAGAAACAAGTAAGAGTGGTCAGAAACATACACCGCCACGCTTTTTCAATCTGTGCGGGTGGAGATGAGTTTGCAGTAATCCATTTGTCTGATAATTTAGAGCCCATAGGAGTTACACAAAGTTTAAAGACTGCCATTTATCGACCACAAGCGGGGCTAATTGTTTAACGAGCTCTTTGAAACGGGTGCATGTAGTCGCCACTGGCGGTCATCCATTTAATTATCGACTACGTTCGATGTTGCTTAACGATTAGAATCTACATAAGCTGCGGGGCAATGGAGTTCATTTAGTATCAACCTTAGAGATGAGTTTTTAGGTGAAAACTTCTTTAGCGGCGTTGAGAACTGTAGGTAGATATTTCTATAGTTACAGGTCCTCAAGGAACATTAAAGGCAAAACAAGGCATAGATTTGTGTAAATTAATACACCAAAAGTCAAGGTGTCATCCGGTGTCAGCATAGAAAAAATTTGTCAGTGAGTGTCCGTGTCAATTTCATTCAGCTTAGGTTTCGATCAAGTCTACCGTGCCGCTTGAGGAAATTATGAATATAGATACATATTTACTTAGTTGTAGATGTAATATTTGTAATATGTTTATATTTTATAGCGACGTTTATATTCAAGTTTTCATTTCTGCTGGCAATCCCGGAGTGCAACAAGTTCATTTTTTTAATGTAAATTTATTTACAGGTTTGGCTACTTAGTTCACTTGGGCTTCTATCGAAATTTTTCACATTTTTTGACAGCAAAAAGATCTCATGTATTCAAATTGTAATTTTCTTGTGGACCATTTGAAATCAAACTAATAATACGACCGTAATGCAATAAATCGGTGAAAAACATATTGAAATTGGTTAAGCCGTTTGTAAGATAATCAGGCACAGACGCACAGATAGATAAAATCAACTGTTTTTGGTTCTATTGCGTTAATAACGGCCACTAATATTATATATATATATATATCCATGTACAGACAGCGATTAGATAATACTTTATTAATTGTATAGATTCTTCATAGATTATTTAGGTACTCAACCATGACTTAAACAAAAGTCTATCAAGTTTTTCCCCTTAGGATTAATATTTTTTTTATTTAAAAGGGACCGAACGGGAAGTACACAAACAAATAATTTTCACAAATGCCGGTGTTATTAGATAAATAGGAGAACTGGATTGACCACCGTTGAATGAAGCCAGATAAAAAGGTTATAATGGAAACTTACTTAAAAAAATAAGTGCCGTTGTTGTATCCGAAGAACGGCACGGTGTATGTGAGCATCCAAATGTTGCCGCCGCCGCAATCGTAGTAAGGTTTCGACCATTTGCCGTCCTCGTACGTGACGGACAAAATCTCGTCCGGCTCCCGTGCGGTGTGCGCCGTGTCGTTGAACGTGTATGTATTGTAGCCTGAAAAATTAATTAACTCAATAAATAAAATAAAAAATACGTAAATAAATCTATCGCGTATTTATACATATACCGCATCCTGAGAATAAAAGTGACCGAACTTAAGATTTTGTCAATAGTTAAGTGGATACAAACACTCCTAATAAAATAATCTATCGTTTAAAGAATCAGCAATGCCGATTTTGTACAAGAACAGGGCAAACATAAGTATTGTATCTCTTTAATGTTCGTGTATCTCTGCTTTTATATTCCTCCCCTTGTTCCACATAATATCACTGACCGATTATATTTTTGTCAGCGAAGTTTCGGGTAGATTGTTATTTTTTTGTTATTGAAGTGACTTAATCTTTAGTGCGTCGTAACTTTACGTAAGAGTTTCGTTAATATTACAATTCAAATTCAAATATTTTATTTCACTGTAAGGTTTTTATATAGACTTAATTAATGACAGAGATACTATGTGAAATGAGTACCTCGACTTTGAGCGACCTCAGGTTGACCAGGAGTAAATTATTTTCTATAATACTGGCGCATCATAGAATATGATATAAATGTCTTAAAATTAATGAACTCTATAATTTCACATAAAATACCTTTAGTCCAAAATAAGCAATTGGATAATTTGCATTGGATAGAAAGAGCGTAGACATCTCAGACATGAAACTAATGCAATTTCGCAAGAAATTGAATAAAGAACCTTAAAACATTCATATCTCAAGTTATTACATTTTTACAGAGATTGAATTTAAATGAAATATTCTATACGTTGTCTCTATTTTATTATAAAATTGTGTTTATCGAATGTAATCTGTGAAAATTATTTAATACAATTATAGCATAAGGATTACACGAATAGGTGGCGCAAACGTAGTTCCACTAATCTACTTAATCTTTCGTACCGTATCTAGCACAAGTTTTCCGGAATCTGGTATTTAGTAAACGGTCCCGGATAAATCATGATAGGTTCCATAACAAAAAACATCAACATTGTAGGCCATTATTTTTACATCATTCGTTATGATTGTAAACTCATGTCATCGCGGATTTTATACATAGTATGTACTCACGATTGATTGACGAGCCGATTTTTCAAACCATGGCATGGAATAAAAAAATGAAAAACGAACTAGACGTAGAGTAGATAAATTAAACTACCATTACCATCTGTCAACAGTATCCCCTGCCACCGCAGTTTAGCCGTGACCAGCCAGGCAACTAGTTCGCAATATCGGCAATTAAAAATCGTTAAACCTGAGTACACGTTACGTAGAAAAGTGTATAGGGAAATTTAAGACATGCTTTCTTTTTTCATGTATTATATATATACATATAATATGTTCACAACAAATGTAGAAGGCCAACGTAAATAATTGTCATTCCAATAATAAGTGAAGTATTTATGGAACATCCAAAGTCGACTAGAGCCTTTTATTAAAATAATATATTGCGTTTAAATAATAAACAGACGGAAATACGTGGAAAATCTCATTTTCCGTTGTTAGAAAAGCGTTCAAAGGCACTGAATGGAGCAGTAATAAGGAAATAGCGGACGTTGAATAGAAATTGCAACGCCTTAATTACATCTCAGATTATTTATTTATGTTGGTGTGACATTTTCATTTATGTTGGTACATGGTTGAGTATGTTGGTCAGCCACGAACGATTGTATCACTGAGCGTAGGTTATTTTATGAGAGTTTTGAAGGGCTTTGCTAAAGTGGACATAAATATGTACCCTTCGCTCTGTACAGACCATCAAACTTAATATAATCTTAGAAATGAAATTACATGTTTAAATGTGCTATATTTATTTGTATGTATCTCGTCCATAGGAGGCGTATGTTATAGATTTTAGTTAAAATCGTTGTACTATATGAATATTTAAATAAGGAAACCAGATTCCTCTTCCGGATCTGGATATTTATTTACTAAGGTTTGCATGTCCATGTTTATGTTGAATGGAGTACATTCCACCACGCTACTCAAAAGATGATTGGTGAACAGACTGGGTTCCACCAGACAAGCATCTAGATAAGGAAATCAGATCTCCATCTTGGGTATGGGTGTTTATTTTCTTGTGTTTGCATCTCCATGTTTATGTTGAATACCAAAATTCATCAAAAGAACACTTGGAAAGATTTGAATACATTCCCCCATGGTACTTATATGATCGGTGAACAGCAAAATTATGTTTAACTAGTTCAGGAGCGATTAATCTTTGTACAATCAATATTATTGCTATTTATAAGGATCACTTATTAATATTTATATACAGATTAATTGCGAAGTTTCTATATAACAAAGGAACGTCTCAAAATAATGAGAATATTTCGGTAGTGACGAACGAGAAGAATACGAAACGGGAAATCTATTAATGAAAATACTGTGATCATTATTTTGTTTGGTGTCGGCTAACCGGTAATTAGATTCGTGACCGTTGATTTACGTTAACGTTAATAACAATGATTGCGGTGATTAATATATTTTGTAACAAATAAGAAGTAGACGGAAACAGAAAGGAAATGTTTTTCCCATTTTCGTCTATAGAATTTGTTGTTTTGTGTGTGATAGACACACATATAAGGCGAAGAAGGAAAAAAGAGCTCTTTTAGGAGTTTTTGAGAAGAATACAAATCAGATATGTTGCGTAATAGAAAAAAACCTTTTTTATTTATTTCGTCCCGTATTTTTTTATATGTGAGAAGACTAGCAAACGAGCATGCAAACCACGTGATGTTAAGTAGTCGCAGCCCATAGCCATTCACGTACAACCACAAACACGACCCAAATCCTATTTGAGCTTGAACGTAGATACATTGCTACTCCTGAGGATGTTACTCCTCCTATGGTCGCTTCGCTTCAAAGTGTAGCCGGCAACCGCACCTCTCCAAGCGAAACACAAGTAATGCTTTACGGCGGATTATAAGGGGGCAGTGGTGCCTCGCCGGTGGAACTATAATTTTCCCACCGTCTAAATATAAACTGTTATCCGAGCGAAGCTGAGCCGCTTCGCTAGTTTTATATAAAACAACTATTTTCAGAAAAGTAAGGAAGCAGGTGCATTAAAGCGAATTGCAGCATATCATTCACAGCCGGGCGGTGATTAAAACACATACAACTACTTAACATAAAAAGGGGAGAACTAATTTATTTGTTACAATCAACTTGATGTATGAAGGACGTTACACTCGCTAAGTAATTTGAAGGAAATAACATATTTAACGCGGTAAATAGAATTCTTAGTAGTTTCATGGTCAGCACCGCTCATGGTCACCTGAGACTGTACTTTAATAGGATAGGAGGGCTCTCTAAGGTTACTGATAGTGATTACAAAGTGCAAACCTACGGTTTATTAATTTATGTTCTATTATTACCGGACACAAAAGTCTAATATAATATCTGACTTAATTAGATTTATTTACCTCTTAAAAGGAAAACTTGAAGGTCCTTGAACATGGGAGCGATATTAGATTATGTGGAATTTCCACTCTCCAAAAATCCCTTAGCAGTCTTATTTGGTGCTTTACAACAATTCTAGGGTCTACAGAGGAACGCATCGGTACACTCGTAGCGTGGCATAGGGATATTGAGTTAAACAGGATTAATACAAACTAAAAATCCTTCGGTGACCATCTACAGAGCTTTTCTGAGATTCCGGCATCTCTAGAAAAACGCATCGGGATTTTCGTAGCACAGCACTCCTTCTGGGATTCAATCCGAGGAACTGACGTCAAACCCGACGATATATACCAGCAAAATATGTTCCAGCTCTGTTGTCACCAGTGGTTTTGATATTCTGTGTACTCTCTATGTGTGTGTATTTCTAATTGATACACAAATAGAGAATATTTGTATTATTTGAATTTCATTGAATCCCAAGGCATTGGATTTCATTGTTATGGGGTGCTTACGATGAGTGCGGTCACTTACGTCGCACTCACGTCATTCCTTTTACCGTCAGGTGTTTATGACGAGCGTGGCCACACACTCCCGTCGTATCCCGTCCCAGATTCACTGTATGGCTCGAGCATCCGCTCTCGAAGTTAGAGATATATTTGTTATTGTGGTTACCGACTACACTTAAAAGCGATACGACCTTATTAGTCCACAGAAATAGCCACGTATGTGCGTACGAACTCTAATGCAACTTCAATCCTATTTGTGGCCTGCATGTTCATTTGCTACTCTCCTTTTGTGTAAGGAGGAGTATTTCTTAAGACTAACAAAAACAATACATTATTGCTAGATACATTGCCGTTTTGATGCTCTAGCGAAGAAGTGACTTAAAGAAGGCTCTATGGGCTATTCCCGTAGAGTCTTCTTTTAATCTCATCTTATAGGTAAAATATACCGTAGCCGTTCTAGTCTAGAGCTATAGCGACAAAGTTACTTAGACTTGAGAGGTTTAACCGCCACACAAGCAATTCTTGCGATTGAATGGTTGCTTATTCTCTTAGAAAACGATATGTATGGCTCTCAGTCGTAGCGACGTATCTTTGATCTAGTTCGTGTAGGTTCCCTGTATATTCAAAGTTAATTACCGTGATGAAGACCTTAAGACTAATTATAATAAAAGCTTATGTAAAAATATCTCAAAGGAGTTTTTTTATGAGAAGACTAGAAAACGAGGATGCAAACCACCTAATGTTGAGTAGTCGCAACCAATTCACATCCACGTACTACCACAAACACGACCGAAATTCTATCTGAGCTCAAAAGTGTATGTGTATCCGGCAACCACACCTCTCCAACCGAAACACAAGTAATGCTTTATGGCGGATTATGAGGGCGGTGGTGGTACTCCCTGGTCGAGTACATTTCTCTAAAATCCTAGATGCCATTACATACAAATACTACGTATTTAATATTTAAAAGGTGGTAGAGCCGTTAGAGCTCGCCCGGGGCAGCACCATCGCCACCCTCATAACCCGCCGTAAAGCAACATGTTTTTCATGTATTGTGTTTCGGTTGGGGAGGTGTAGTTGCCGGA
>DWON01000885.1:0-28250 GCA_018251015.1 Phocides pigmalion okeechobee | reverse complement strand
GCAAAGTAATTTTAATAACAACTTAATAGCATGGATTTCCGCAAAGTAACGCCTGATACTATTAACTATATTAACTATATAGTTAATATATTCTATTATTGTCATTTTATTGGAAGCGTCAAAATTTCTTTCTCTCAATTATTCAGAACTCATCTACACAATATAAAACCCTAGATGAGAAATCCTACATTCTAAGTTCAACAGTTTCCGCCGTGTATTAATCTCTAGGTTCTGTCTAGATTAATCTATATGTGTTTCACTATTAAGATACGCAGGGAAAATGGGTTTTTATGATTTGGTACTGGACAATAAAGATACGACCTTTTGTTTTATTCAAAATGTACTTATTTAAAAATTGATATAATATTTACTAGTGTTATTATGTTCTCTAATAATATAAATATTATAAAGAGAGAGATTGGTCTGCTTATTTGTTTGTGATCAATGGATTCTATAACCAGAACCTTTAATAACTATTCCATGGTTCGAAAGCTTCATTATCCCGATATAACATATTTAACTAGAGTACCAATAAGTCTTTAGCCTGAAACATCGAAATGTAGAGAAGTCAAAAACAAGCGAAGAGTTGCTTTTTATTCACGTACGTTGATATAATGAGTAGTCATGTACGGGTAGTCGTGCGTGTAGTACCAACGTATTGTTGCTAAGTAGGTACACCTAAAAAAGTTCATATCAGCATGTCTTCTCCCTCAAACAATTCAGTCAAGCATAAAAGTTGAAAGTGAAGGCATTACTAGGCGTATAACGTTATTTCTTGCGATAGAGTCATCCGCTTTCGACTCGTTGCGTTACCGCGAATGACGCTGCGGTTGAAGCTGGTTAACAATACAGATAGGTACATAAGTTTAATAGTCATAGTAGATGTTAAATAGTAGTAATCCAAATACAATGGGCCGTATTAGACGATAAGTGAAGGACCTTCGCGGCGGTGCGACCGCAGGCACGCTGCAGCGGGCGGTGACGCGCGCGGTACCGGCGCTGTATCGGGGCGGTATCGGCGCGGCGGCTGCAGTCATCGCCTGCGATGTGACGCAACACTGGCATTTACTGGGAATTTGTTTCAAAAACTATTTAGCTTCGTATTGTGACGTAGAAACAGAAAGATTACATTGGCTTACCTCACCATGCGTTAGTTGCGAGCTCATTGTGACCAGATTGGTGGGTATAAACGTAATTTAATTTGTGAAACTTAGTTCGTAGCGTCAACAATATCAATATACATTGAAGTACGTTTATGACATGACGTTGTACCGCTGTGGGCACGACGTACGTTTAGATCGGATGTCCGGAAGGTGTAGGCCCGCCTGCGGGGTTGAGCTCAGTCTCACTTACCATTCCCCGTAGATGCTTTCAAATTCAAATGTTTTATTTTATTATGAGGTATTTATATCCATTTCATGAATGTCAAGGGTACAATGTAACATCAGTACATCGGTTTTGAGAGTCTGTTGAGGCTAAGGTTGAACGGGAGAAAAAACAGGTGGAAAAATCTCTCGGCACTCTTTTAAAACCTTTCATACCAATACCGTGGGCCAGACAATTTATTTTTATTAAATTTATTATTTATTCTATTTAATATATTTTTTCTCTCAAACACCACATTTTCAATTTATTATACAAGAATTGTTAGTTAATATTAGGTATATTTAAACTTTATTTACACATTTTTTTTTCACAAAAGAACCGGATTAAGATAATCCCAAGAAATTTAAAACCTATTGTAGTGATTCTATTAAGTAATGACGGGTTATTTAGTGGCAGATATGAATCGCAAACACTCATTACTTAATTGTTTCTTAAACAATCACAGCATATGGTCACACGAAGAATGTGTATTCAGAAAAAAATGTTATAATGAACAGAATATTAGTTCGTTTTACCTACCTACTTCAAAAAATGGTCAGGTCGATAGGGTATCTATGTATTTTCCTAAATATTATTCTCAAATTATAAATTTCATTAGATCTTCTGTAGGTACATTTTATAAATGTAATTTTAATCTAACCCTGCTCGGTTACGAATTTAATGATATCATAGATATCATATTGTATACGAGTGTGTTACATGCTATATGAAATAATAGCAATTATACTAGAATTTTTAATTGACTAAATTTTTTACATAACTGCATGAATAATACTGTATTCTGAGTATTGTTTAAAAGTCTAAGTAATACACGTTTGGCATCGGGAGTTCTCCCTCCAGTCGAGCTCTCGTCGCCTGGGAAGCTGCTCCGATAGTCCTTAATTTTGTTAGTAAAATCCGTCTCGTAGGTATTCATCCCTCGGCCCCGCGCATCAGCCGCAGCGCGAAAGAAGTCGGTGTTATCACTCGCGTGACCTATTAACAAAAACAATTCACAGTTTCAGTTACATTCTAATATCTTTATTGAACGTAAAAACTACTCTGAAGCCCATAAATTAGTTTTTTAACGATTCGATCCTATGTCAATAGTCGAACGGCGGTTGTAACTTTTATTAACTGGGGCCCCACTCTCGCTGTAAATGTGACAACACGTATCTTTTAGTAAGAGGAGCAGAAACGAACCATGCCTACAAGTACATACATTGTGGAAGTAACCGACGGGTATGAAGTCAGTCGATGACAAGTGGTCAGTGCTCTTCATAAAACGCCATGGCGATTATAATCATTAACGCATTTATGACAAATTTCTTAATAATGTACTGTTGTTTACAATGCAAAGAATTAACGACTAAAGCAAGCAGCCACAACCACTAGCTACCCAGCTCCTCCACTGTGCCTTCTGACCGGGGTCAGAAGTTGCGGAATGAATAAGTATGGAATTACATAGTGGGAAACGTGTATATATTGCATAACACAAATAGTAGCTAGACATTATATAAATATTTTTTTGTTAAACCATTTCCTATTTAACACTTTTCTTTTTTGAGAGCTTAAAAATAGGTATAATTGCCTTGTGTTATCTGAGTCAATACTTCGGAATGAAAGTATTATAGGACCTATTTGAAAGAAGTAACTTTGGAAGTGAGAAATAACTGAATAGGATTCGGCCCGAGTCTCATCGAAAATGATGTACATTTTTTTCGTACCTAACTTGCATAACAATGTAACTTTTTAGCTTAATTTCGAAACTTGATTCAACCTTGTCGTAGGTTTCTTGACAGCAGGAGCGGCTACTCCTTGTGTTTACCGATCTAAATTAGTACGGCGTGCAGGAGTAGTTTTAGGTAAATAATCCTGGTCTCCCTTAGTGTTGTGCAGAGATCCCTGTCCAATAGTGGGATAAAAAATATGTTTGTACTTTGCGCGGGGTGTGAGGTATAAGATAAAATTTAAACCTTAAACTGTTTGCTAAATAAATACCAGGTAAATGTACAGATCATTCAGTGATCATCGAGAGCTTGACTAAACGAAACTCGATAGTAGATACTTACCTAACGGGTCGACGCACCAGACATGCAGACGGCGGCTCTGTGATAATTGCATAGATTAGGCGACGATAATCGCGCAGCGAGCCCCGAGCCCCGAGGCGGAGGCGGAGTCCGGAGATTCGGTTGCAGCTCGCGGCGCCGTGCCGCGCCCGCTCGTATCTTATCGAGCAAGGCCGCCTGACTCACGCTTAGCTGCCGGGAATTCGACCTAAGCCCTGTGACGCACCCGTGAGAACTGCGAGGACGACGATTAACAACATGAACTTCATTACGTAGCAGGTAGCATTACATACTCGTCATGCCGTAGGTACCTACCTATGTTTCACACGGATGGAAAGCATAATGCGTTTCCCACGCGAGAATAACCCAGTGGTGTGGTGGTCAGCCGTCGATCCCCGAGGTCCCCGCGGCGTAGGACGCAGTGGGCGTCCAACCGCGCGTGTTGTTATTTTTTCGCCGATTAGCATAACTATTTTTTGAAGCATCATCGGATTGGGCACGCAGCTTGACAAACTAATAATGGCATAAATAATAAAGTGTGTGTTTACGCAGGCCGCTGAAACAATCGATTTGTGAAAATAAACTGGCGAGGGTTAGTCGTTAGGGTTGTTTGTTGGCGAAGCATGGATTAGCTAACGTGCGCGCCGCGGGGGGCGCTTCGCTGTCACAACACTCACAACACGACGATACACGCCTTTTTTTACTCGGACGAGCTACTCGGAAGCGAGAAAAACTACGACCCTACTAATATACTATAAAATTTATTAGTTCTCGGGAGACGATAACCGGGTATCAGCCGGTGATTTGTAGCGCAGCACATGCGCTGCGGCTCCGCCACTCGGACATGTTTATGAAGGTCGCGGTGGTTCAGGGAAACATTGTAAAACCCTCTCCGACGAAAGGGAACGGGATTAACTCCTCGATTTATTGATCCTTTCTCTACCGTGAATTAATGGTCCATCAACTCAAATTCAAATTCAAACATTTTATTTCATTGTAAGGTATTTACATAAATTTAATGAACGTCAAGGGTACAGTGTAAAATCAGTACATCGACTTTAGCGCCCTGTTAAACTATTTTTCAATTGTCTATTTTCATAAACCAAAGAGTAAGCTAAAGTACCTACAACGTATAGTACCGTACCATACCGAGGTACTGTAAACCATTCTTGCGTTTCGGTGAAAAGGTGTGGTTGCGGGCTCAGTTACTCTTAGTCCTCAGGAGTAGCGCCAAGTTCAGGTTCGGCAGTTCAGGTGGGATTCCTGTTCTATATTGATTATAAATGTCCGTGAAAATCTATTACGACGTGTACTTAGACATCCCATTAATAAAACCTTCTCCTTAAACTTCCACAGAACTAATTTAGGTAAAAATGCTCCACTCAATAGAATGATGCAAACGTATAATAATATTGTTCAAAATAGTGATGTGGACATCTTTCATACTTCAACATATCCAAATTTATCAAGGAGTGTATGCTCCATACACTTTAGTTCGTCCCTTTCTTTAATGGTTATACAGTATAACTACACTAACATAATATAGGTATAGATCATATGTATTAGGTAGGTTTGTATTCTTCGGTTATAACTTGTTAAATTTACTCTTTCTGCTTAAGTTACGTATAACACTTCATAAAATGTATTTTGAAGTATGTGTATATCGAGTGTTGTATACACCTGTAATGGCAAATCAAATCAAATGTATAAAATGTACCTACTGTATAAGTGCATAGTGATAAGTCGGTGGTGTATCTCATATAAATAAGTAAATAAATAAAAATAAATAAATAAATATTACCTTTTAGAGGCCTCTATTAACGTAATATAAACCAAATTAATTGTTGTTAGAACTTTTTTGTTTGTGTTTGTTTGTGTGGGTGTCTGTGCGCGATAATGTCATAGAAAAATGGTTAATTGGTTTCAATGCGGTTTTTACTTATGTATTGCAGTAAACTTATTTTGTAATCGTTTTAATATCATTTGGTCTAGAAATAAAAACGTATAAAAATTGAAGCCCACGCGAACCGAGTCACAAGAGTCAGCTACAATAGAATATAAATTATAATTTCCCTTTAATTACGTACATTCAAATACAGGAACAGTTGTGAACTGCTTTGAATAATGATATCGTATGTAAGTACTTTCCTAATATTTAGATAACTAAATATCTACTTAAAATTGTATATTTATAAGTATACATAATATAATTATATAAAAACTATCAAAATGCCCAAAAGAATAATCGTTCTAATCTGTCATATTTCACTGGAAAAACATTTCTTACTTTTTCTACGACTCTGGATTTATTCGTTAAGAGTGGATTTTAATCGTACTTCTCTCTATTGAGAGGAGACCTCGCTAATGTATACGGCCGGTTCATTTTTGGAGTTGGACATTAAGTTGTTTGAATGAATCAGAAAACTAATAATCCTATACGTAGTAGGTCGACTCGATTCGACGATATACCTTTGTTATTGTAAAGAGGTGTTGGGTATACGAATTAGGTACGGCATGTTTACGGCACCGCCGTCGCTTCGGTGTCGGTCATTTCGCTTCACAATACGTATAGCCTGCAGTATGGCGTGCAGCAGTCAACGCACCTTTGATGGAACCACAACGGGCGAGTGACGGCCGGGTGACGTTCAGGGTTCTTGACGGGCGGGCGACGGGCGGGCGACGGGTGGGCGACGGGCGGGCGACGGGCGGACAACGGGCGGGCGGCGAGCGGCGTGGCGTGGCGTGGTGTAGGTCGCGGCAAGATAGCGCGCACGTGGTGATAGGGCTTATCTCCCCGATCAGCTGAGCGCCGACACCTGCTCTACTAGTACGGCGTGCCGTACCTTAGATTTGTGTTTGTAAGCCGATCGCTGTTATTAGCCGCCGTCTTCATTCATTGTCGTATCTCCATTTTTGATTTTGCAAAGAATAATCGTGTTCAAATCCCCGTTGTTAGACATTCCTACTCCGTTAAAGTTTTTACGTATATAGAGTCTGGATACAAAAACTGGACAGTAGAAATTATTTATTTATTACGTTTAGCAACTGTGGAATTGGATATAAGTAAGATGATGTGATTTTTATAGAAAATCTTAGTCTATCAGACGATGTACCTATCTAGTAGGCGCAAGAAGTTTTTTTTATTATAATGGTTTATAAATACGTTAGTAGTTAATCGTATTATTATGGTTATTATTGAATTTTTATATCAAATGTGGACACAGCTTTCTCCAAAATGATTATGCACCCTTCCCCAGCTCGTTAATACTTTATGATCGATGCGCATGCGACCCTATTGCTGAAACTTAATATTATGTACGGGTCCTGTGAGCTGACGGGGCAGTCCCATTGGTCACTCATAGAACCCCAGTGGAAGGGTGTGCGCGGCGTCCCGGCGCCCCTCCCGCAGGCGACGCGGCGCGCGGCCGCGGGAGGGAGTCGCGCGCAGTCTCCTCTCGGCCGCCGTAGTGAGAGCACGCGTGACGCGAGCGTTTAGTGATCTGTGAGCATGTTGCATGACGCGTGGCCTGCCTGGCACCGCGCCGAGGCCTTCGAGCTGGACGCCATCATCGCTGAGGTTAATAACAATTGCATTAAAGGTTAGTGTGTCTCAGCATACCGCACCCTTTCAGTAGGTACTTTTATTTTATATGGCTACCGTGGAAGTATTGTAGTTGCAAGCTCTTAGTTAATGAGTAATTTTGATTACATTTTATTAGGTAAGTTCAGTACGGCACGTTTAATCAGTACGGTACGTTTAATTCAGTAAACCCACACTTCCGTGCTTTACTTTGTTTAGTGGTTGAATCATTCATTTTTTTTAATTAGTGTGAGTTTAAAGCAAACGGGGTCCGCTCCTATGAAACCTAAGTCATGACAAAATAAATAAGAAATCCAAGGTTCGCGGTGGTGAGCTGGACCCGCTCGACCGTGACTTTTTAATTTTCCCGCGGAGGTAGAGCGGGAGGCGCCGCCGAACCGTCAGGGCCGAAACGGCGCCGGTGGGCGGCCCGGCGTGACGCGCGTATGTGTGTGTGCAGGCGAGGCGGAGTACGGCGCGGGAGGCGCGGGGGGCGCGGGGGGCGCGGACAGCCCCTCCCCGCTGCCGTTCGGTTACGCCCCCGGCGGGCTGTCTCCGTCCCACTCGCGCAGCTACCAGGAGCTGCGGCCGGCGCCCGCGCAGCCACACGCGGCACACGCGACCCACGCGCGCGACATGCAGACGTACGTGCACTTCGAGGAGACGCTGTTCAAGCCGGCGCCGACGGCGGGCTCCACGGACGGCGCGTACCTGCGCGGCCGCAGCCCCGAGCTGAGCCCGTCGCCCGAGCGCCGCGACGACTGCCGCGCGCTGCACTACGAGCCCTACACGCCCGCGCCGCCGCCGCCTTACACGCACGAACACCACCATCATGTCGACGGGTGAGTTGCTTCACAGTTTCCTCTAGGTTGCCTTGTTGCCCTGGTAACAATCGATAAATATACTTAAGCATCCATCGATATACTTACTTTTTCAATGATGTTTTAGTGGCGACGCAAGCTCCGAAAGAAGACAAATGTGTTAAAAACATGCCACCTAATTGAGATATTGTATTAAAATATAACGAAAATGCGGATTGCGAACCAACTGTTTTCTAATTAAACATTTGTTTTACTTATTTTTAGTAACGAACACAACATAAATATTTATGTGAAAATCAGCAGCATATTAATTTGTTGAATTTTTTATCAGAAGGATGGCATGGAAATTTTTTTGGATGTTAATGTTCTAAATTCTCAAGGGTCCTTCCTTATTTTATATTAGTTATTAGCAAAGGTTTTGATTTTGTCCCTTAAGTATAACAAAACAACAATGATTAATATCTAGATAATTAGGCACTTAAAACACACACACACACAAAACATTACTGTATTTCCAGAAATATATCTGAATGTAAAAGCATGATATTATAACAAGGTGCAGGGAGTAGGATGTCTGTCTTAGGTCCCTTAGGTGGTTGCAATAGCGCTGGTACCGGGCCCTATTCAGTACATGTACACTTATCGTACAAGCAATTTAAAGTTGGTAATAAATTTCTTAAAGAAGTGAGTTAATTGAAATTGACTTTTAAAGTATTCCAATAGACAAAAACTGCCATAACGACGGTGGATGGTGACGGCAAGTAATTATTAGTGGCTAGTGCGGGACTAACGACCGCGGACATTAACGTGCTCGTCATTACCGCTACTGACTTTTATCTTAATCGTTTTAGGTGCTGTTTACACATAAATCACTGGAACTGCACTTTTAGGTACTTATCTATTTAACGTGTATCCTTGTAACGAAAAAGGAATTCCCAAGAAAATTACTCCAAAGAAATATCTTAATTTAGTTTTTTGCGTGATGTTCCCCAATTGATTGAATGTCAATTTATTTTTATCCTGTTCCATAATGTGGCATCCACACACAGCATTGCATTTGGTGTGGCCAAATACGTATTTTAGAATATTCTACGTGAATTGGACGTACCTTTTATTAATTTGAGTTTAATAAATAAAATAGAGATTTTGATATTTCTAGTTCTTAGAATATTATCAAGTAATGGACGTAGGATGCATTTGCTCCAAAGAGCCACCAGTGATTGTGGGAAGTACCAAACATTGAAAGTTAATTGTAATTTTGATTTCTAGCATTGTGTTGAGATGGGACAAATTTGAACAACATGAAATGAGGCTATTTTCTTATATTCGATTTTGATTCCCTTTAAATATTATTAAATATTATTATCTGTCTTCCACTAACCCTCTACTAACTCTTTTAAAGTTGCGAGAACTATAGTTCGACCGGGGAGGTACCACCGCCGCTCTCATAATCCGCCGTAAAACATTACTTATGCTTCGGCTGGAGAGGTGCAGTTGCCGGCTACACTTTGAAGCGGGGCGACCATCTTAGTCCTCAGAAGTAGCAACGCATCTCCGTTCGAGCGCAGATAGGATTTCGATCGTGTTTGTGATTGTACGTGGATGTCTGTGGGCTGTGACTATATACCTAACATCAGGTGGTTTGCACGCTCGTTTGCTGCTCTTCTTATATATTAAAAAAAACCCTCATAGCATAGATTTGTTATAGAAAGATGATAGTAGTTTACTAGTTACCTTGCTGTTTAATAGTAATAAATGAAATGTAGTTCTTGTCTCTATGCTAGGAGAAGCTACATCGGTGAAGATTGTAATGTGGACTAACATCATTAAGACTATTAACATATTTCGTACTAAATGTTTCTTAACAACACGGCTGTTTTGTTATTAATAAGTATTAATGGTTGTTTGTTCGCGTGGTGGCGGTAAACAGGCTGTTCAGCCACCCGTGACGTCACGGCCGATCTTTGGCCGTCCGGCCGCGGACAAACTTCTCGCTCTTATTGTTTTCGTTGAAACACAATTGTTACAAATGTTACTTTTCAACGCCGAGTAACGCGACAAATTTGGTTTACTTTCTAGGCCTAGTCTAGTCCAGTTTGGTTATCTAGTTCGGCGGATTTAAATAATTGAATCTAATCTGACCGTGTGTATGTACATACCGGTACATACCGTTTAATTATTATCCAATATGACAAGGTTAACATTGTTTCGAAGATGTTAAAAAATAAATGTCTCCATTTAACATGTTCCATATATTTTCTTGTAGGTACCACTTTTAAATTTCTCATGTTTTTTATCGATTTGACAGCGTGTAAAACTACCCACCTTTTCTTAGAACTACTTAAATATTTAATGAAAACAGAATATGCTTACCTACTTTTCGTATCTATACATAAACATGATTATTTTATCGAAATATAGTAAAAAAAAGGTTCATTTATAAATTGGTGTTAAAATCTGTATTAATCAGGAATGCATTGCGAGAGTCACTAGCTGATGAAGCATTAGGTTTTCAATCGCATTAATGGTAGTTGAAGTTTTATTGTTATTTGAAAATATACTAGTGAGCATCGCAATGTTCGTTAAAACGGGCTCATCCTTATGGTATTTTTATTATTTCACGGTGATAGAAAACCTGTCTTTCATGAAAAGGACAATGTATTTTGTTTCTAATAAAGATTTAAGATTGCATGTACACTGTTATGCAATGGAAGATAAGATTGCTCAATGGATTGTGAGCAGACGACTAGAAGCGACGCTCGTATCGCAATCGCTCCTATATTCGTGACGCTGTTGCTGATATAAATCTACTAATTATTACATTTCATATGAAAACCCTTACAAACCATTCATCTATAGACGCAGTTACATTGAAAAGTGGACAGAATAGTTTACAGGGGTGTAGATATACGTGTCAATGGATGTAGGTAAAGTAAATAAATGTGAATGTTATTTACCACTGTTCTGCAGCATTATCAGACCTTGGCCAAGGTCGCGCTCTTCACCTACGGCTATAAGTAGCAGTAAACGATGTAGGTTTATATGTTATAAATACTCGTGTAGGGCACCCTGCAGCCTGTTGGTAGCACCTTTAAGACGTGGTTAGGTACCATATGCCTTGCCTTGCGATTTAGTCCAATTTAGGAGATCAAATTTTAAATACAAGTAGGAGCTAAGCGGGTACATAATAAATATTCATTCCACAAATGTAATGGGAAAAGAGAACGTAAGTTTCGAACAGTTAACCAGATTTTCATCAAATAAAGCTCAAAAGTACACGCGAAACCTAGAAATGCCGTTAACAAAAACTTATTATGTACAATTGATCCAAAAATTTCGAGTGGGAAGCTACTACGATGCCACAGAGACAGGTTTTAGGCATAAAACAAGAACGTCACAATTCTATTAATTCGATTTGCCCATTTTACGCCTAGTTCTATATTTAATGCCATTCACTTGAAAATTAGACCGCTTGAATGATCCAGTCTCGACATCATAAAAAAAATCTCAATGTTGCCAAAGTCATCCATGACTTGGGGTGTCGTGTGTTGCGGCGGCGCGGCGGTCGGCGGCGGGCGCGGAACGTGCCGCGCGGCCGCGGCGTTGCCACACCGCCCCGCATTCCACGGCCGTCACGCGCATGCCGCAACCACCACCAACAGTACTTTTCCATTCAAATATATTGTCTCTTAATTCATTATAATTTATTAATTACTTGCATTTCAATAGTTTTCGATAACAAAATGTACTGCTGCCTTTTTGTAACAAAGATAAGACAATGATTTCTTACGTAATATCGTAAACTTAAACGAAAGAAAATATGAAAAGTATACACAGCTATTAATGATAGTAGAAGTTACATTTTTTGTTCCCGGTTAAAATCCTGAATAGGAAGTATGCGGTTAACAAGGGATTCGAACATTAAAACGACGTGCAAAGTTTTACAATTACATTTCTATGTTAACTATATAATGTAGTAGGTATACTTTTATTATTTTTATGTGTCGTCAACGACGTTTATTACATAATTTATTTGAGTACGAAGTCATTGTTTAGACAAATTATTTAAACCGCCCGAAACTGGTGGAATAAATTAGGTTAATTTATATTAACGCCCAAGCTGATACACTCCATCGGTGTTTCATATAATTATATTTTATTGCACAAACAATTTACCCATTACCAACCTACCTACCTACTTACCTACCTACCACACAACTGCTGGAAGGTATTTTACTTCTTTTTAATATCCGTGCTTGTTCATATTTATTGTTTCGTTGTAGTAAGTATTTACGTAGCTGGCACAGGAATCTTAACGTCGAGGAAGGTACATCTCAGATCCTCTATATCTGTATCTACAAGTACTGATAAATAAAACTTGTCTATTTTTATTACCAAAATAATAGCCTTTTGATGATTGTGTATTTAAATTGTATGCTTACACACGCAACATGTAACAATAGGCATTTTTTTTTAATTTTGTCAGTTCTGCCTTTTGCGGGTTATCTTCGGAACTGCAAAAGCGATTTCAACGAAACTTGCACTGGCAATTAGCAGATGAAATGACGAGTTACTTAGACTATATTTAATATAGTAAAGTAGTAGTTATTATGATTGTAACACTAGATTGCCGTAATATTTTAATGGAATAAGTCGTTAACTATATATTTGCCCGAAACGCCCTCTATATTTCTATATGCTATGTTCTCATCTATATTCTAATAATGATTATAAGAATATTATACAGTTCTGTCGGTTTCGACGACATTTTCACTGACAGTTGTTGTTATAAGAAGTATGTAACGCTACTATTATTTGAGAACAAACGAACGAAGTCACGGGCACAGCTAGTCCGCTCATATATTTTTAAATTGTATTGTTTTTCTTGCGTGCCGTATTTTTTGCACGTAACTTATTTGTAGTCGGTCGTGTTTCTTCGCTACAAAACCGGTGTGGAGTGTTTAATGTTCACGTTCGATAACAACTCCATTAATGATGAATATTTATAAACACGTAAAGACAAGAAGTGTGCTCCAAACATTAGCTATTATTTTACCGTTCCTTATCGCCGCCCTGGTCGCTACCGGTAGCTGCCGTCAAACGGTAGGTAGGCAGTAGGTACTAGAGCAAACATTTATTTTGTAAATTAAATGCCATAATTATTTTCGTTTATATCCAATAAGAAGTCCACATCTTGACGACAAGTTGGATGGGCGAGCGGTGGTGGCGTGCTTCCGAGGACGTGTTAAGTAATCTGCACCGATTTTTATCGACAGAGGACAATAATTAAACCTTGTAGGCGACTCTACGATTTGAAGACATTCAACTTATGGGTATCCAACACGTTTTTCCATTAATACTCATTGGATTATCATTTTGGAAGTAGCTATAAGTCTTCTCTAATAGTAGAGAGGGATGCCGTACGCATGAGTGGGCCGATGAGGTTACCTACACTCGCTCATCTTTGAGTCTCCACCCCCTATACGATCGTCAGGCCGGTGGCAGATCGCTACCTCGGGAATACTAGGATTGGCGTCCGCCGATCATTGTAAGGGCCTACTAAATTAACCAAAATCGACATCAATTTGAAATTTACTGTGGCACATAAATTTCGTATATGTATAATAGACTGCGAGCACCTATACGATCAAGGATTCCCTTGTCGGTATAGGCAAACGTATGGCGATGGTTTTCAGCAATCATTAATCAAAAGTAATCAGTCTCGATTTGTCACTACTGTTGGGTTTGTTAGTTGGAACTTTGTTTGAGTTGATTCCATTTCAGTACTTCCAAAAGCATTTATTTATCACGTGCTTTAACGTATATAAGTACGCAGCGCGAACGTACGGAATAATGAAGTAGATACATTAAATAATTGATGTAATCGCAAAAAATGATCAAATAATCTTACGCAAATTGAAGTAAGCTTTTGCATCGTATCATATGGATATCGATGGAACGAGAAGCCGAATACAGATTGCCGGTCCGGCAAATAAGTACCTACAGAAGTGCGTGGTTGTCTACAGAAACAATTACATAGTTAGGGATTAGTAGTATGGGGTTATTATAAGAATTTATAAAAATATGTCTCATTTTTTGTGTGTATTTATCATCATAGTTTTTGATTTACTCCTTGAGGATCGATTTTCACACAAGGCTCTGGGAATTTTGGAAGTGAAATTAATACATAAACGTCGACACAAAAGTGTTACGTTTTTCTGTGCAAAGCGTTCTGCTTTAAGTAATTGATTTGTAATTGATTTTAATAAATAAAAGTTTTTTCGTGTTATGATATGCAATGTGCTTATGATCTCAAATCTCTCATCTCCCTGGAATTTCAAAGTTGGGCCATTACAATACGCAAGCTGTAGAACGACGCGAGCGACGTGATCACCAGCGGTGCCCCGAAAACTCGCAACGTACGTATCAAGATACACCGTAGTAGCGATGTTGCGACAACCAATATTTGGCACGTCGTACCAATATATATCTATGCGGTTATATTCTGGTTACGGATGGCTCTGTTCGTTAACAAGCAATTAGTTTCCAATAACCTGCTCGCGGCGAGTGGCTGCAACGGTACTTCGCGCTTAATTTCATAATAATTACTCACATTTACAATTTGAGTTTCCAATCGACGTTGTCTTTTTGGATTTCCTCACATTGAGGGATGTATTTTAATCGGCTTTCCAAAGGAGAGAGGTTCAACTTTCGTATCCTTATTTAGATTTCAAGTTAAAATTGTGACAAGGTTTCGCGAGATTATTGCCCCATCGAGGCCCTCGCAAACAAGCTCGTTTTTAGTCTCTTCCGCCGCAGTTTCCGCCCGCGCGGCAGCGGGGTTTGTTTGCCGTAGCGACTCTCCCTAGGGTCTGTTTGCCGTTCAGTTTAGAGAGCCGCTATAAATTAAAGTTTGTATCGTCAAACAAGGCATTGTTTTGTTAGCGGCGCGGCGCGACGAGCGAGCGCCTATAGTTCAGTAGGTATGGATCGGTACCCCGACCGTTACTGGGTTAAGTGTCGCTAACGCAGGAAGTAGGCACCGCCATTACTTGTTCGCAGAAACGCACCCACACACGGACGCGGCGCGCGAACGCGAGCAAGTAGACCAATGTGTGCAGTATGTTCACTATGTTCAGAATGTCGAACTATTGCCACGAGTCGCACGGAGCCCTCGTACACTATTATTGTACGTACGTAACTTTATATATGAGTACACTATAGTATACTACTATGAACGTATACCATTATTTGATCACTAATTACTAAAATACTGGTAGGCGCCTTCCACTGGCTGTACCATTATCGTTAGTCAGCATGTGGTTCAATGGCCTTAATGCATGTAATTTCTAGCAACGGCAAACACACTAAACTATGAATAATCCGAGCGTTAACGAAGCGAGGTGTTAGAACTGTTGGGCGTTCGCCAGCAACGGTATCACCACGTGTATTCCTGACCCCTAGCAGTAACATAGTAAAGCAGATTGTTTTTTTTCGAGATGTTCCGTCTTAGCCTTTGTGGTTAGAAACGAATCAGTGGTCAGGTAGGACTTCTGTTCAACGTGGCCTTCTAAATGCTGGCCTTCTAAGTGGCAGTGAGCGCCTACCGTCAGTAGAACTGCAAGCTCCTAAGCTATTTCGATTTCATATAAAAAGAAGTTAAAAGTAATTGGTTGCAAGTGAACGCCGCGCCGGAGCCGCGAGCTGCAGTACGTAGGGGCATAAAACGCGTGTCATGAAACAACTCGTAAAACGTAGTTCCTAAGCATTGCTATTGCCTACGTAGGTACCTACTTACTGCGCCGCCGACTGCTGCCTGAACACTAGCTGTTGTACTTCGTTTTAACTTTTTATTGGTTAAACTTGAAACTGGCTGCAATTGACGTGATTCTGTTGAGATTGCAAAAATTTGTAATGGTTGTCAACATAGCTCAATATCTTTTATCAATGCAATTTTTTCCTTACGGTTTTTATGTCTTGTAGCAAAGGAATAGCAGTCCATTTGATGATTAGACGTCACTGCAACGATGTCTGTCATATACCTGTCACAATTTTAAACACCGAACTTCTGCCTGAGATTAGCCACAGATGTGCGACTATTCCTGCCGAAAGATGTGAACAACTCATTTATGTGTATATGTAGGATAGAAAGGGCTGTGTTTGTGTGTAGGTATGTGTTCGGGTTTATCTGTGAATTTGTAACAGACTTGTAACGATTTCACTGTCAATAAGCAAGTACATGTATACTAGATACGCTTATCCTTGTGCGATCTTAACAGTTTGGTGATTAGTAACGTAAAGATAACTCTTCAACAATGAAAACGCAGACTGAAATGGACGTTGTATCAGCAATGGCGATATTAATACTTTTATTATGGACAGAGCTGCGACTCGCGAGTAGGTACCTACTGACAATTATACAAATAAAATATACGGAGTGTTGCCGCGTCACATGAGTGTATGCGAGCGTGTTTTCACGCGTGTGAGTAAATGTTATTGTGTACACATATCACACACATCCGACACGGGACCGAGCTAGGGTTGCCGACATTTTCCGGCTTTTGGCAGAAAAAGCTAACAAACGTAAAACAAATAATACAAACATTTTAAGATAAAAAAGTTATTTAAATACCAGCGCATCGCATCAATCTAAGTGTAACTAATCACGAGAGGCATTAATAAATAAAAAGAGAGAGAATTTCCTTTCTTACTAATTCAGTTTTTTTACTTGAACACGCCGAGTGAATCTACAAATGTATCATTTTATCTGAACAGAGCTAAAGTTCTATACACGGATGTTGCTACTCCTGAGGACTAATAGAATCGTTTCATTTGTAAGTAATGTTAGCGGTAATAACGTCTCTCTAGCTTAACAAACAAGAGTTATAACCACTCCCCAGTCGATAGTTCTACCACCTGTAATCATACATTGATATGTTCTGAACCGTAATGTAATGATCCTTGGGAGCCGAGTCACCCTTATATATACCGTCAAACGCGGTTGACATCGTATGGCGCGGTTAATATAGTATAATCCGGTTGGCACCCCTGGCGCGGGCCGCGCGCGCTGGTGTGCGTGCTCGCGGTACTAATTGAGGCGCTGATAACAGCCGAGTACGAGGGCAGCACCGAAAATACTGAAACTTGCACAGGCGCGCTGTGAACGGCCGTCCGCGCCTCGCTGCTGCCTCTCTGCTGCCTCTGCTGCTTTGCCCCTGTTTTACATTACTTCCATTTACGAAGCATTTTCATTCGGGTACTAATAATCGCAACGTTTAAATTTTAACCACATTGTAATTTCATCTATTGACCACCTTTATTATATTGTTATAAGTACCATTCATATGTTTGTTTTCAGTTATTATCAATGATGTATTTAATAACATTAATTAAAAACATAGGAATAATTATACTAATGATGATATACATTAGTATACCATGTGTTCTTAGTATAATGTATATCTATAGTAAGCTTGTTTTAGTATTTAGTTTAGTACACAAAAAACAAATAACAAATAAGAACACAAACAGCCAGCAATCTTAAAGAAATGCGCCCTCTTTTGATGGTTGACAATTATGATATCAGTTGTTTTTGTGTGTGCGATGTTTGCTTCCTCTATTCAGTGACACTTTTTATGTTGGAAAAGTAACAAATTCGCAAAATTCTATAATTAGCCATCATAATATTCGCGTAATTAATGGACACCTGCAGTACTAGATTTCTGCCTATAGAGCTGATGCGTTGCTACTCCTGGGAGCTGAGATGGCCGCTTCGCTTGTAAGTGTAACTGACGACAGCACCTCTTCAAGCGAGAGATATGAACTACGGCGGATTATGAGGGCGGCGCTGGTACTCTCACGGTCAAACTGTGGTCCTACCACGTCAAAGTGCGTCGGTGGTAACTTAGATGCGATGCACTCGTTTTCTCATATTCAGGACGGTTGAATAAATATGTGTTTATATAGTAGGTATACATATTTAGCAGAAATTCTGACATGTCAACGTTCATATCTTAAAACGTAGCTAAATAACTTTGTCTGTTTTTCAACTTCTTGGATTTTTTTACCGAAAAGATAAGCAAAGAAAGGGACCGAAAATAATAAACGCTGGACTATAACGTAATAGATTTCATTTAGATCGAAAAAAATATTTGAATAAAACCTATAATTCGACATTCGACGAGAGCAGTAAACATCCTAAACGCGTTCACAAATAATATTACACATAATACATAAAACAACATAACACAAATATACCTACATAATTGTAATAAATAATACCAATAAACAAATTAGGAAATATTCCTTGCGTTATAATTAAAATCAGCGTTCAAGTAAACATGGCAAAGAATTAGTGGCAGTGCATTGTGGCTAGCCTCGTTTTGTTAATATTTTCCTCGTTTCGAGCAGCGGCGTAAACAATAACACGCCGCGGGAGGAAAACTGGGCGGCGGCCGCGCTGCCTCATTATAACGCAAATAGAATAAGGAGCGGGCCGGCCGCTGCTCGCTAATTATTGCAAAACCGTTACTTTGTAGTAATAATTATGTAGGTACCTATATATTTTCAATGTTGACAATTAACCAACATTATGTTATGATAAAATTAAATAGTGTTAATACAAAAAATATTTTGTGGTCAAATTACACCAAATAATAAGGAATGAATTCTGCACGCATAAAAAATACAAAGAAAAGTTTAGGTCAGTATTATGAAAACCAAATTTTGTTCAAAGTCGCGTCCGTTGTGAATAGAAATACGTGTTTATGAAGCAATTATATGTTATCGATCTCTAAATATTATTTAAAAATGTCCTGCGTCGCATCTGTCTGTCTTTCTGTCTGTTCATGATAAACTCAAAAAGTAATTTACGGATTTATGAGGAAGGTTCTGGTGCATAATAACTTTCTTTTTTTTGTAAATTGGGCGCGAAAATAAATAGTTTAATTCAATATAGTAATTTAGTCGTCTTTCGAAATAAATGTTACTAATTGTTAGAGTAACGAGTTAATGACTGAATGTATGTATGAAAGAAAAATAACATAAATAAATACAAACCCTATTACCTGAGCGACGCGAGCCCGGGTCGCTAGTGCATAATAAATTTAATATGGACACAGAATTCAAGTTCATATCCTGACTAAGGTTTACGCACTCAGTAATTATTTTGTGTTTTGTGTTTGTTTAAACCTAATCTATAGTCGCAGGTACCATGTTTTATTGAAGCACTTTTACGTCACATCGTGTTTAGTATATAATTAGCTCTTATATTATATAACTTTTAAATGCAAGATTTTTACAAAAAGTCCAACCACACATCCAGTAGGTATTTGGTCGGGGCAAGTGAAGGCAGGCGAGGGTGCGGCGCTAGGCCGCCCGACCGTTTTACACGTTTCGAGGGCCCTCGGCTCGTTTCCAAATTTGTCCACACTACAGTTTTTGTGCCTCGAGTCGAGTGACGGCTTAAGTGTCTCAAATGAGTTATTTATATAGGCTCTTAGCGCGACGGAGACAGATTATCGAAGATGCGCTAATATGACTCGTTTCGTCCCGTTTTATTCTAAAATAAATTCACTTTTACAGATTCAACTTTTTTTGTCAACATTCTAGCGCCAACGGCAATAGATCTCGTAAGCGATGACGGCATGTGCAGTCATATTGATTTATACTAAATTAATTAGTTGTGAGTATTTTGATGCTTCATCGTTGGTTAATGACTTCGTTCATCCTATGTTAATGTTATTTAGTACAATAGTGCTGTGACATGTAATGGGCAAAGTTTTTCGAAAACTCATTGTCCCGTTTATCAGTCGAATCCATCACTTCCTGTGAGTGCTTTCAAATAAACAACGCGAACGTCTAGTTCCTGTGGTGTGTGTGGCACAGTGTGGTCGCCGCCACACTCGCGATAATGAATCCATTGATCTAACTTGTTCCGCGGGATCGTCGGCGTGCCGTCCCCCGGGACGTTCCGAACACCGGCGACGAGCCGCCCATTTACGCGAAAAACCAAACATCTGGTTGTTTGTTATTCGTGATGAGGGCTATTAGCGTGGTGATTATTAAATTACTGTTAATATGTTTGGATACTGCAAGGTTATTTTGATATAATTACGTTTTTAATCACTCGTTCATCTTGTTTTTGTATTTAATAAATATTTATACGCAAATACTTTCAGATTCGTATTTTTTTTTTATTTCTAATCTTAACGCGAAAGTTTAGTTTTATAAAAAGTTAATAGAAAAAAAAAACAATTGAAGTATTATGAAGAAAACGAGATTAATTTTCAAGAAATTCTTATGTACGCATTGTCACAACAATTCTTCGAGTAAATGAAGAAAAGGAACGACAATCGTATTCAAATGAAACCAAAACAATTGAGCAAGACCTCAGGAGACTGATTAAAAGAAAAGAATTGAAACTTTTGAGTTGAATAAAATAATGAATAAATGATCCGTCGCGTACGGGCATGTAAGTGGTGTGCGAGGGCGGGCGCTGTCGCAAGGCGCGAGCGCACGGCGCGCGCGGCGCGATAGCGCGCCCGTACGTGTCCGCGGGCGCGGCGCGGTCACGCAGCGCGCACGTGCCGCGTCCGCGCTGCGGGCGCATCCTCGCGCGGCTAACGGAAATTCAGCGGAAAGCATTGTCTTGTTCTGCGGGTGTTTTACTCCTAGCCGTCGCGGTGGGCGCGTGCCGTACTGTTATAAAAACTCCGCTACACTGACTTCGATGAACATCAGCGACGTTACAGTTGAGTAGTTTCGTTTTTCTGCATTGTCTACATTTAAGTTACCAATTGAGGTGATAAAAGGAGGTATTGAATGCCAAATATTGCTTTGTTGTTATCTATTTATATACACATCTGGTTTCAATCTCTCGCCAATGTAACAAATATGAGCGCTAAATCGAGAATGATTTAAAGCAGTGATGGGCATCAACGATAGCAACTTTGTCCCTTTATCTTTTTCGATTCCCCAACATTCATACATAATCAAAAATGAGCACTAATCTAAGGTTTGCTTGCATTGTCGTTATGCACAATATAATAACGTAAAGAGTCGTACGGCGGCGGTACATTAGTTGCTCATTTCCCTGTACCATAAAAGCGATTGAACCCGCAGAAGTCGGCGGCGGGCGGCGGCGCTCAACAATAACATTATTGCATCCGGGTTCGACTGCTCGCATTTCACACCGCGCCGCTGCGTGCCTCTCCGTCGGCGCCAACTCTTTATGCTTATCTGTTTGAGACAAATCGAGTTACGAACTCTACCTATTTCGCCTGTTTTGGCATCCACTATAGTCAAGTGATTTATAAACATAAAAGTTTCCTTTAGGACATTGTAGAAAACAAATTAATCTTTTTAAATTCATAACACTAGTAAAAAAGTAATCAGTGAGTAACCTATGTAAACTGTAAATTTTCTCGGAAAAAAATATTTAAACGTGTTCCGATATATAATGCATACTTATAAATAGCATTTAATCTTTGATGCGTAGTACAGAAACTGTACCATTGAAATAGTATCACGTGGTATCGTTATGCGTTAGACACAAATCAAATAAGAGGATCGCATTACGAATCACACGACATTGCTGATGTCATAGTTTCAAGGAAGCTTCTATAAATGGAAAAATAGGTAAAACGTATCAACATTTAAAGTCACTAATTAAAGTAACAATTAAGATCAAAAGTCGATTTGTAGAAGAACTGTTATATAGGTACCTAATTTGTTTGGGAACAGCTACACTGACACGGCACTAAGTTGGTGAATATGGCTAATACATGCAAGCAGGTCGAGGGCGCCGCGACGCCATGGGGAGGTGAGGGGGCGGTGGGGAGGGGGGGGGGAGGTCGTTGTGAGGTGTTGCGATAAGCGAACCTACTTCCGAGGCGTTCCGAGCCATTAGCCGCACGTCCATAGACTTCACTTGATGTTAATGACCGCGGAGGACTCTGGTGACTATTTGACAGAATTAGTTCTGCGTCCCAGAATCAGTTCACGATAGTTTCTTTTTGTTTATGTGTGTATTAATTTAAAAGTGACTTATAGCGATGATTTGTTACTTATAATTTAGTTTACATTTAGGGCTTAAATGAAACTGAAATTAGAGGTATGAAGTTCCATTTAAAGTTGGTCGCATATACGTTGCTTCTAATGACTAAGGTGGTACCCGTAGTGCAGCGGTCCAGCGGTTAGTAGGCGGCGAGTGCGGGGCGGCGTTCATCACGCCTGTGACGCATCCCTGTATTATTGGCGGAGTCACGCAGCTTCCTAATTGATTTGCCATTGTCTTGCACCGGCCTGCAAGGCGCGCTTTTACTGTACTTAGTGCATGTGTACCTACTACGTTAGGTATTGTTAATAAAACTATATTATTCGAAATGAATTAAGATGCGTATTTTTTATACATTTATACAACAGATCAGATTAAATATTATGGTCATCCAAATGTCTTTTTTTCTCATTTGTCTCATCTCCTATATTTATACATTAATATATGAAGCAAAAACTGTATACCTATTCCTTTTAATGAGGGCTCCACGGACGGACGGTTTAGCACAAATTAAGTTTATATGGAGAAGATCTGCGGCAGTTAAGGTTTTATTTATTTATTTATCTTTATTTGGGAACCAAACAATACAATGTTACATTTATAAATAAGTACAAAAAATAGGGATTATTTCAGTAAAGTTTCCACTAATAACATGCATAATACATAATATGCATTAGAAGTACATTTCAATAATACAAAAATCATTACATGTTATTACGCATTAGATACATATCAGTGGCAAATGCATACCTAATGATCTATTATGAACAGAGTAAATATTGTTACAAAAGAATTTATAACATTACATTTTCTGAATGAGTTTTCATTTTCCCCTTTTATACAGCCTCTTATCAGGTTTTCAGTTTTATTTTAATAGAAGTAGTAAACGAGCATGCACGCCACCTAAACTTCATCGCTACAGCTCATGATCACCTGTAACATATTCCTTAAAGCACAGGAGTCCTGCCTGAAGTCGACACCAGTAGCACTAGCAACGATCAAGAATTGTGACTGACTAAGATAAACGATTACGGTATACACAATAGCGACTCCACTGAGACTTTAGGTCATTTTTTTCACTTTGTAATAAAATTCCACACAATACAGTTCAACAGTGTTAATTTCTTGTTTACACTTTTTTAGATGTGCTGTGATCTATGTTTTAATAATACTGAGTGTAATAAGTGCATAACATTGATTATAAATTTAAAACATAATAGGTCCAATATACAAATAGTCTAAAACTGTAATAAAATATAGGTCCTATATGCTTATATAATGTAAAATATTAAAAAAATTAATTATTAATTATTAATTATTAAAATATTAATTTAAAATTATATGTTAAAAAATCTTTATATTTCACTAGTTTGTAACACATTGCATGCTGTGGTTACCTTTAAGAATAGTAAAAAAAAAAACTTATTTTTTATAGTTTATAGATGTGGCCTCTGTATCTTATGTTGGTAATCCGTAAATAAATAAATAAATAAATAAATAAAATCTTGTATAAAATTATGTTGATGTTATCGATAACTATTGTTTACAATAATAATCGATATCGATATGGAAAGCTCTAATCTCCCAACTACGAATGTAATCCGATCACAAAAATTATAAACACGCGTTGATGTCTTTTCATCTAAACATAATATCCAAAAACAAAAACGCTTGTAATAACGATGAAGGTGTACAGAGTGCATATGTCTGATCAGGTATGTTGTGGTCAGCAGCGGCGGCGCAGGCGGCGGCGTGGGCGGCGGAGCGGGCGGCGGCGCGGGCGCGACCTACTCGCGCTGCGCTTACGCACCGCCCGGCTCGCCCTACTTCGGAAACAGTACTGAGTTGCAAACGCAGATCTGGACCTCTAGCGCGGGTTAGCTCCATCCATCCATCTTTATAGAATTACTAAGTAAAAGACAAAGTTTCCCGTAAATGTAATCACTGTCATGCGTGCTGGTGACTGTGCATGTTGGTGACATTAAGAGATAAACAACTTACAAAAGAAAACGAAAATAGAACGCTGAAAGAGAAACTGTGAGTGTGAATGTCACAATCACGATAATCAAGTAATATTTTATTTAGATTTTAGAAAATTTACATTTAATGTGGTGATTATAAAGGTATACTGCATTTACGCAGGTGGGTCCCCGAGCTACAGCACCACCAGCGGCACCTGCGTGGGCTCGGTGCTGGCGGAGGAGTACGCGGAGGCGGGCGGCGAGGCGGGCGAGGCGGGCGGCGGCGCGCTGCCCGCCTTCAGCGCGCGCTTCGGCGGCGCCTTCGCCTCCTCCCGCCCCTCCGCCGTGTACGGCACCTCCGCCATTGCCGGCAATGCCTACACGCACCAGGTGAATTGACTTACCGTTATCGATACCGACAATGTACTTTGTTTACTTACAATCATATTAGATTTCTTTAGCGCCATTATTTGTTATCTATTTCAAAAAGGGATATCGCTGGTTATAATTTTTGCGATACATTCATTTAATCATTCAAAAAGAGCTTGCCATTCGCTTTTGTGTCCTGTAATAGTCTGTCTTTACGCTTTCGTCAAACCCAAATATTGGTATCCAGCCGCGTGTTTGTTCAGGTCCGATGTTGATCGAGCATATTTGTATTGTTGCGACTTATATTAGGTACGAGGTACAAACTATCCCAGTTTGGGCCAATGTTTCTTGTGTATAAACAACCCATTTTAGCTATTTGGGTGTTTGTATTTCAATCATGATTGACATAACATATTAAGAGGATTGCTCAAACACTAAATATCCTTCATTTCTCACCAAATTTTCAGCATCCTAAGATATTAATATCCACAGAACGAAAAGTCGGCAAATATACGTAATTTTAACATGGCGATAGTAAAGGTGGTAAAAGGTGGCGGTGGTAAAAGGTGGTAGAGCCGTTAGAGCTCGCCCAGGACGGTACCACCGCCACCCTCATAACCCGCCGTAAAGCAACATGTTCTTCATGTATTGTGTTTCGGTAGGCGAGGTGTGGTTGCCGTATACAGATTATTGGAGGCGACCATCTTAGTCCTCAAGGGTAGGAACGCATCCGCGTCCATTCTTAAATAGAACTCTATTTGAGATTGGACGAGGTTGTCCTGCATGCCCGTTTCTTATTCTTTCACAATAAAAAAAAAGTAAAAAAATCGTATCGATGATGTCTACTAGGGTAGTTTCAATAAATTAACTGAGATAAAGTTTTGATAATCGTTAATGTCACGTTCCAACTATATTATACGGCATTATAATTATAAAGATACTTGCTTAGGCGGGCAAAGTTAACGCGTTAGTTAACATTAAAAATTTATTGTAAAAAAGTAGTATTCATTTTACATCCCGCCTGTGGTGTCTGTACTTAACGGGAGCATTTCCGGATTTTGAGACAAAAAGATGACGTAAGAACGAATTGCTCAATATGAATTTTAGGGAAAAGATATCAGTAATCTGATAAAGGCTGATACAATTCTAACTATTTTACAAAAATACTTTCGTTTCTCGGAAACAAAAGTAACGGATAAGATAAGTGCAAAACAAGAGAATTCATTGTAAAAGTATGTGAGCGTGCATTATCTGAACGTTGGAGTAGGAACAATAGTTCCCGGCGGCACGCGGCACGTGCCCGTTCCCCCGGTGCCCTCCACTCGCCGCCTCGCCGGGCTGCCTTTACAGACCTTTGAGAGCTCGATACATTGCTAGTGTTGTTAATAATACAAGTAACAAACAAACACACTGCTCATCTGATGTTAAGTTGTGTTGCGTTGGAATATCTGTTACTAATTTCATGTGGATCAGGGTTTGTATCTGAACCTAATCACACAGAACCTCTTCACAAGGGAACACCTCTGTAGAGTAAATAATTATTTCCGCTGTCAGCCTATTTTGATTTGAAGTACTTACAACTACTCCTGTATTTTTATTTACTCAAAATTGCTTGGTGCATAGTTTTTCAAATTAGTGAGGTAGACCCTATGATTACTTTCTTCCTCAACAGGTTTCACTGTAATGGAAATGATAGGCGCGTTACTGCTTTGTTCTGCTAATTCCTAACGATATGTCGATATCCTTTGTTCGAATACGAATTTCATAATTTTGATTTTGTCACGTATTGAAATACCGAGCATTTCTATCTATTTCTCCTTATAACACGCGGAGTGTCTTGACTGCATTGATCAACACGAATTGCTGGAATATTTTCAATTTCAGGCAATTAGGAATATTGGATAAGGAAATACTTCAGTTTCCCCACTTCCGTCCAACCTGCACGCATGATGCTATAGATAGGTAGTTCCCTGCAACCATTTTTGTGAAACTACTTCCTATATACCTATATAGGTAGTAGTTTTATTTATAGTTTGGAAGGATCACAGCTTTCATAATTCGTTATAAAAGTATAATTATAGATATTTCAGTTTAAACATGACAGAACGAATCATTTGACGTTTGCTTGCGGCGGTCCCGATGCTACCTCTATCTCTGCCTTAAGCCACCACTGCAGCGAACAGTTTTTAATGATGATATAAGGATATTATTTGTAAACTCGTACGTCTTTCAGGAATACTATATTATGTACAGTCGATTTTATATAGTAATCATGAGTATTATAGAGTTGGTTATAGATGTTCGCTAGGCTATCGACACATTATTTAGACTGCACGCTCGTTTGCTGTTTTCATAACTTTAAAAAGTACTTGTCGAGAAACGATAAGGCAGACTGCACCTGATGTGATGGCTTGATGATGTTGTACGATCAGTTTGTTGGCTTTTGTAAAAGAGTCCTTTTTATATATTTTTTGGAATGTCCCATATCGAAACAGTCTGAAAATTCCGTAGTAGGAAGCTTGTCTCGCACCAGGCATTTTGTGGGACTGGCCCGCGTCATTCAAGCTGTTTTCTGTATATAGTTAATACATGTATGCAATAGATGTGGGCCGTTGGTTCCAGGAGCTATGGAGCGGGCTGGACAGCCGGCGGCCGCAGCTCTCCGCCGCCGCCAGCCTCTCGGCAAGTAAGTGCACGAACTTCTAATCTCATTATCACAATGTATTAGCAAAATTTTTTTTACGTTATTAAGTTTTACATCGATAAAATTATTTATCAAATTGAATATTAGTTTTTAGTAAGTATGTAATTGTTCACGTAAAGATTTTGTAACATTTCTTTATTTTTAATAATTATAAGTTATAAATAAGTCCAAAAAAGTCGTTTACGAGCATTAAAACTTACCGTTAAAGATACCATCACGCACAAGTATTACTCCAGTGTTAATATTCTTACAAACATTTTTGAATAAATTTTTAAAAAAATCTTAACAACGCGTAATTACGGAAAACAATAAAAGCGCGGGAATGCAGCTGTTGTTCTTCAAATCATGCGGCAGGGGCACGGACTCCCTTTAGATTGTTTAGGTTAGACTTTTATCATAATTAGTTTTCAGAGTTTCATCATTATAAAATTATTATTGAACTTGAAAATATATTGATCACTTAATTGCGCACTTGAGATCGACATATGGAAGCTACGTAGGGCCTGACTATGGGCAGTAGGTATGTATTGACGTCGATATTTACCTACAAATGTATTTGCGGCCGTGATTCCCGCAGCGCCGCGTCGCCGCCGCCGCGAGCCGCCCCGGCCTTTGTCCGCTTCGGCGCATCTATCTACTGTGTAGTCCGTTCATGTGTTCATTCGGTGAGCACGTCCAATTTCGTATGCAGTCCATGTGCTGTTCTTTATATAACTATTTTTTTAAATCACATGAGACGTTTTTGAAGTTCATCCTTTTTACAGAGTTACTTAGTAACAGTTTTTTTTCTATACATGGATACATGATATCTATTAAAAGTCATGTAAATCCCCAGGTATAAGTAAATCACTTGAATTGTATTCTGTTTAACCATTAGCATTTTATAATTAGTAAGTTATTTAGTAGGATAATTACGATATTTTAAAAAATATATACGGTACAAAACATCTCATAGACTTACAAAAAGTGCGTCAGTGTGTGGGTGTGTGTGTGTGTGTGTGTGCGTGCTCTCACTTGCACAGTTTTGGTGCGGGGTCAGGCGATAACGGCGGCGCGGCCCCAGTGCCCGTTCCAGGCCATCGTTTTAAACATAATATTAAATTAACGTTTTTTTTTATTTTCGTTGCGATAATTCATCTGACAGAAGAGAGATAACAGTCAAACGGCCGTTCTCTAAAATAATATGTATCGCCACATCCACACCGAGCGTCAAAAGTGTCTGCCTTGCTGGGGATAAATAATTCTGTTTGTTTTTTTTTTATTATGAAAGAGTAAGAAACGGGCATGCAGGCCACCTGATGTTAAGTGGTCATTGCAGCCCATGG
>DWON01000884.1:0-28259 GCA_018251015.1 Phocides pigmalion okeechobee | reverse complement strand
ATACACATTATTGGAGGCGACCATCGTAGTCCTCAAGAGTAGGAACGCATCCGCGTCCATCCTTAAATAGAACTTCTATTCTATTTGTGATTGGATGTGGTTACCCATGGGCTGCATTGACCACTTAACATCAGGTGGTCTGCATGCCCGTTTCTTACTCTTTCATAATAATAATTAAAAAAAAACTATTTTATCTCTTTGGCAGTGGAATATGCAAAATTCAATTGTTAGTGTTAATTTACGCTATATAGAGAATCAACATGTAAAATTTTAGGATTCTAAAACGATTATGGTTTTACAATGATCTCTAAGACAGTCAGTCACCTTCGTCTTTTATATACATAGATATTACTGGACAAATACAATTTTAGAATAAACTAGTTAAGCTTCGACCAACCTAGTTTACCTAGAACGAATAAGAATCCTCTAAGATAACTAGCTTAGACTATACTGGCTTAAACTAAGACTAGTTTATAATCTAGGGCTTGGGTAAACAGTTTTACCTGACCGGTCTATCCTAATGCGCTCAGGCAGTACTTTTAACATCTACCCATTTTCTCTGCTGCATCAGGGTTAAGCCAAAATACACCACGCGGGCCAAGTACGGATTGAAGACATTTTTTATGTGAGAAGAGTAGCAAACCAGCATGCAAACCACCAGATAGATAGTTAGATATCCAAAATCCTATTTGAGTTCGAACGTAAATACGTTGCTACTCCAGAGGACTAAGATGGTCGCCTCGCTTTAAAGTGTAACCGGTAAACGCACCTCTCCAACCGAAACACAAGCAACGCTATACGGCGGATTATGAGGGCGGCAGTGGTACCTCCCCGGTCGAACTATAGTTCTCCCACCTTTCAAATATTCGCAGACCCTTGAGGACTTTATCATTAATATCCAAATATACACCTGTATATTTGGATATTAATGATAAAGTAAACCTTTACTAAGGATGTTTTAGTTCATAGTTAAAGCAAGTAACTATTAATTTTAAATACGCATACCTATTATTTTAAAAATCAGAGGTTCGGCAAGGAATTCGGAACCCGGACAACGCCTGACCCGGACGAGAGATACTAGAGGGCACAATCTTACCAGGCTATCGTTGCTTACAGTAGCTTTAGAATTAGTCTGGCTACACTAACCTAATTTATTCTAAAATCGACAAGAAATATATTAAATTTCAGAATGCTTTTCTAATTTTCCTAATCGCGTGCACTCTTGAACGATTGCCAAAGTAGGTACTCAAACTATAAATTATTTATGATCGTTGGTATATTCGTTTTAATAATTTTACCTTCGAGCCGAAATAAGGGTCTTATAAGTACATTAAGTAAGGGTCGTATAAGGTCTGTGGCAACGACGTTCCAAATTGTAGATAGATTTTAATTCATATTTTCGTTTCTAAAACTAGTTAGATTTTAGTAAATCGTGATATGAATAGTACAATTTTGTGTTTTCGTGAAAATTTATTCAGTTTTTTTTCAAAATTATATAAATGATTTCATTCATACAATTTTTTCTTTATATACCTCCACTAATTAAATTTAAATTTGATATACTGAGCAGAAAATTTCAGGCATGCAAGTATTTTCACAAAGTTGTTTTTTACCGTTAAAGCAAATCTATGAATTTATAACTGGTTTCTACGTGTGAGAATTTTAGCCAGCCATATTTTCAGGCAATTACGATATTTAGTAATATTAAGTAGTAAGTTTTACTCTCAACTTTTCTTCCGCGGAAATCCATTTTACAATATAAAATACCTATAATCTGAAAATACCTATATGTATACTTACGGCAAATCTACACATAAATAAGAAAAATATATATAAGAAATAGAAAATATCACACATTTTTTTCATTTATCTTACACCTTTAGGATGTAATTCCTAGAACTACTTTCTTAGTGATCACATACGCTATATAAAGAATTTATAAGCAAAATTTTACATTTCTAGGTTAAGTAATTTCGGCTGTACGTTGATCTCCGGGTCAGTCCCCGTCCTCCTTTATTTATATAGATTAAGTTAATGTAACTATACATACATTTACACTGGCAAACAATGACGTCATTTCGCTAATTCGCCAATCACGTGCCAACTAACACAGGGGTGTTCTTGAACCCCTGTTAACAACTAACACGCAGTGAGGACAAAGTGATTAATTGGGATGACTCATAGACCGAATTGAAATAAATGTATTCCTAAAAAGTACCTACTTATTATAGTATAGATTTTTTTTGTAAGAAAAGTAGCAAACGAGCACGCAAACCACCTGATGTTAAGTAGTCGCAGCCCATAGACATCCACGTGCAACCACAAACACGACGAAATCCTGTCTGTGCTCAAACTTGATCTGTTGCTACTCCTGAGAACTAAGATAGTCGCCTCGCTTCAAAGTGTAGCCGGCAACCGCACCTCGCCAACCGAAACACAAGTTATGCTTTACGGCAGATTATGAGAGCGGCGGTGGGGCCTCCCCGGTCGAACTACAGTTCACCTTTAAAAAAAAAAACAACTTTTTAAAAAAAGGCTTTTGCTGTGCGTTTAACTCATATGACTGACTAATCCAGAGATTAACGCAAAGCCGAAGCCATTGAACCTAGATTAGATAATTATAATATTCCGGAAGTTTTACAGAGGTTTACAAGTGAGCACTAAGAAAATAATTTTGGAAATTTCATTGTTAATTCTTAAAAACAGGGGTTGGATGAAATATAGACTTCTGCGGATAAAACTGCAAGCGTGAGCTAGGGTATTATGACACATATATATATATAAAACAAAAATAAGCTTGAAAGCACATCGAACTAAAAGTAAAAAATATTCTTAATATTCTTAGTAACTGAATTTTAAATAAAGTTTTCAAAGGTCTGTAAAATCTATCAATGCTCACACTTTTTCGTTTGAGACGACTGATAATCTAAATCAAATTCGGGAAACCACATAATATTTTGCAAGTATCACGAATTATTGCCGGATCTATATCGATAAGTGGTTACAGTATGCTAATTTTAATGAGTCACACATAGGTACAAACAAGGTAGTATTCATATATTGGAAGGGTCTTGTCCATTAGGTCACGATAATGACAGATTCAAACTGTTTTAGTTCTATGTAAAAAACTGTGCCTTACATATGTATTTAATAAGAATCGTAGCTCGACATGCTTCCCTAAATTCCTTCCTAAATGTCTAACAAATACAAAAAAAAATCAACTGTAATTATAGTGCTTTTTTTTGTAACAGAAGAGTAAACGAGCGTACAAGCCACCTGATATTAAGTGACCACTACAGTCCATAGACATCTACATCTAATATTAAACAGCTCTGGCTGATATTTGTGGTCGTATGTAGATGTGTTATTACCTTAAAACTAAATGCCGCTCCGAAGATGGTCGCCTAGTTTTAGAAGCAACATCTCTTCAACCGAAACAAAAAAATGCTTCAAAACAAATGAGGGTAGCAATAGTATCTTCACATATCACATAGAAATATAATATAGTTTTGTCGCTAAATATAATTCTGGTGCCCTTTAGTTTAAAAATTGACACGTTTGAATGACCCAAAAATAGATTATATTTCTATAAAATTAGTAGAGAAATGAATAGATTAAGTGTGAAAACACCATTTGGCAAGTTATTAGTTAGTTAGTTTAACTGTCCACACACACGCTTCTACGTAGTTACGCAGAAGCGCGCGTGTGACCAGTTTGTGACCCGTTTCTAAATTAAACTGGCACCTGTATCACTTTGTTACGTTACGTTTATTAGTTAGTTTTGTAAATTTTGTTATTGTAACATTCCTATCTTAGAAGAGTACCAAACGAGCGTGCAGGTCGCTTTATGTTCACTATTCAGTAAAACGATTGTTTGCAGCTCATGAAGAAGTATGTCCAACTTTAGAGAGGATTGAAGTCCTTTATTGTATGGATGTCTGGTAACTTATGAAGACTGCAATAAAAAAAAATATCTTCATGGTGGAATATAAGGGCAGCTGTGGTACGTCCCTAGTCGAACATAGTTCTACTATATTTATAGTTTCAAGTTCATTTGTTTTTTAAATCTACAGTTAATCTTAAATAGTATACTTGTATTGTTTATCAATGTAAAACAATATTGGATGCAAGATCGTAATAATGAGCAAAGTTGAGCAAAGACGCACTTTGAAAATCTAAAGGGTTGTTTGTGATAATCGTTAAATTAATTAGAAAATGATAAGTTCAAATAATATACATACTTGCAAAAACCTGCCCTTCATGTGGATTAGTAGACTTCAGACATAACTGAAAACTTTATGAAGAACTATTAGGTATATAGATTTTGTTAAAGAAAGTGATTAAAATAATTATACCTTGTAAACATCAGCGGTGACACGGATTTAACTACGAGATTCTCTAGTAATAAATTTAAATCGTACCACTAATTTATCACTATTATCGGATCAGAACATTACTTTTAAGTAAACTTGTAAGTTTTCCACTAATATAACGCTTAATAAAAACCCTTTGTCTTGCATTTGATAGGACAACGTCCAGTCTCTTTTGCAAACTCATCCATCCGACTTTGTGGAGTCGTGACATTGTTTTTCGTCGTTCGATGCACTTTTTCATTTTGGTGATGAAACAGGAACGTTCAACGTAAAAAGTTGCTCGGGTATATATCACTCTCAAAATACAGATGGCACGCTTTTGCGTAAAGTAGCGAGATAGGAGAAGCGGTTATTACGAGGCTTTATTTCTTTTCAAAGTGTATTTAAGTACGAAATTTAAAACTTTAAAAGGATACTTGTATTTTTAACTAACCATACAGTATGTGGCTACAATTAGTATGACTCTTGTTATTTCGTAATTTATCTTTGTTTTATGTACCTATTATCAGCTGTTAGTATCAGTAAAACTGACTTCGTTCGTAACTATAAGACAATTGAATGTAGGAATTATTAATTTGAACCAAATAAAGAAATAACGAAAGATATGTCGAATATAACGAAAAATTTCATTAATCGTAGCAGGAATACTCTGTATAATTGTCTTACATATCATTTTCGCATCAATCTTATAAAAATCCAACCTATCCTAGGCAAAATGTCTTTCTAACTATAATATACCTAATTATGTTAGAAGTACTTTATTTTTCCTTTTTTTCATAAAAGGTACAACTTTAGCAAAAAATTACCATGACCACAATCATAAAATAAACATAAACATAAATGTTACGTGGTCTAGCGCAACGACCATCGATCGGGGATCCATATCTACTCGTATGTATAATTGTGTGTTCAACCAATCACAAGGAATATGCCGTACGACAATCACCATACAAATGAAATTAAGTAACAACGACAATGTGAACGTCAGAATCGGATATACTATAATATACAATGTGTTCCTGATTGAAATTCTGTTGTAATGTAAGGCTTAATTGTGTTATGGGTATCAGTGTTCTTTTTCGTAGATGACATCATTTTAAGCTTCAGAAAATAGAAACGCTTGTAATGATTTGGCTTGGCTAAACCCCTAGGAAAATTTCAAACCATAGAACCAACATTTCTATCACAAACTTAACCCCGTTGGTATTGAGGTACCGTTTACAAGTAGAATTAACATAACAAAGTCGCAAAGCTTGTTAATTATAGGTATACCGACAGCTTACCTAGTTTTTCTTACATCCTATTAGGGCAAACCTTATAGGGGAAGTCAGGGAAACAATGTTTTCCCTACCACACGTTTACATAATATTTTATGGCTGAATACTCGAAAGATATATTGTTTCGCCATAAGATGGACAAAAAAACCGCAAAAATATTTATATTTTCTACCCGTCATGTGCATATAACTATGTTTGTGTAATTTTGAAAATATTTATTTACATTAATCACAATAAAGAAAATCTTAAAATGAATTATACTAAAAATCTAACCAAAACAATCTAATGGGAGTCCGTGACCATGCGGCATGGTGAGCAGATCGCTAGTCACATTCTCGCGTTGAATTGCAATAACAATACATTGCACCAGATATAAACGAGCCCTCTTGTCACCGACAGCGTCGATCAAACGTGGGACTAATTGTTCCGAATTGACTGATATGGGCGGTTAAAAATTTATATTTTCTGTGTTTCGTTCAGTAAAAATGTGTTTGTGAAAAATTTTGCCTTTGAGCCCAAAAACACATTACAAGGTATACGCCCATTGTTTATATTTCTACAGAAAATATAACAATGATTCACAGCATATTATCATGTACCTACCTAGTTCCATTACATATATTTCTGTAACACCATTCATCATATTGTTTACAAAATAAATAATCCGTATATAATATAGTTTATGGACGCATAACATAAACCCAAGCGTATGCAAGAGTCGATAACATTATTTAGATATATGGGCCATGGACTGAAACTATTTTCTGTGTTGTAAAAACAATGCTAATTTTGTTGTTCTCATTTAATCTGACGCACGCTGTTAAGAATATAAAAAATAATATTATTTTTATTGCAAACCTTGTTTGTTTTTTGGCACAACTATTCAAAGCCAATAGACATTTTATGTAACATCGGGGCCCTTGTACACACAAGAAAGGCGGGAGAACTACCTATAGTTCGACTGAGGAGGTACCACCGCGCCCTCATAATCCACCGTAAAGCGTTAGTTGTGTTTCGGTTGGAGAGATGCGGTTGCCGATTACACTTTGAAGCGAGACGACCATCTTAGTCCGCAGGAGTAGTAACGCATCTATGTTCGAGCTCAGATAGGATTTTAATCATGTTTGTGATTGTACGTGGATGTCTATGGGCTGGGACTACTTACCATTGGGTCGTTTGCATGCTCGTTTGCTACTCTTCTCACATAAAAATAATTTGGCCACCATTGAAAAGCAATAATTAAATTATAACAACGCGGTTACAGAAGCTGTTTTCACTATTTATATTTGTTTATTTTTTAAATGTTCACTGCTTACAATAAAGTAAAACATCTGATTTAGTTAATGATCATCATTTCAATTTAGAAATGGTCACGGTAATTGTTAGTACACACCTAATAAATTTTTATGAGAGCGAAATAGTATAATATTAATTTTCAAAGACCACTTGAGGTCAGGCGCCCGGGGCCCCTAATCCCATGTGCCCTTATGGTAAAGGAGAAGCTCTATAATCTATCAGTAAGTATCTATACAAATACATCAAATAAATTTATGAATCAAACCAAAAAATTGTTACCTTTCTGGCTACCTTGCAAGATCTATATTTGAGTCTGTCTGAAATCATTCGCGGGCCTTACACTTAAAGTAAATGTGTTCATAATTAAGTAAATACAACAATATACCCCAAATATCTACATAACAATATATAAATGACTTAATGCAACTAATCCATATGCTTTTGTTGCGACATTTAAAGTATGCAATTATTACACTTAGCGTTATGATACATACAATGCTTATAAATAATTATTTGTATAATTACAACTTAATACAATGCAATTGTAATTTTCAGCGATATAAACTACGATACAATCTCGTGTGTGGAGATTATATCGTAGTTTATATCGCTGAAAATCTTAGATATTCCTCTAAACGTTTGCGGCAAACCTACACTAGTTACGCCATAAATTGATTTAGGTCGAGTGCCGAGCGCCGGGCAGGTGTAAATGAATTGCCGAGAAAAGATTTTACCTCCGGGTAAAGAAGTGAAACCATAGCAACGATATACGTGCAATTCTGCTAGTGATCTTAGCTGCTGTTTTGAGTCTGTCTGCCGTTCAATGATCCTGATTGCTGGTCAACCGTACTAACGTTTAACTGGTTTCTTCGTCTAGTTAGTGACCCTGGCTGATGATTAATGATTTTAACTTCTGGTTTCTGGCCAGAAATCTTAACTGCTAATTAATGTTTCTGTCTGCTGATTAATAGGTTCACTGATCTCTTGTTTGACGGGATCTTCTTTCGGGAGAAGAAATAGACCATAGACAACTTTGCTCTCTGTGCACGTTTTAATAGACATTACACGACTGAGAATTTTATAAACTTTCTAGTATGCAGGTCGCTTCTTTCCAGTGATTTGAATCGCGGACAACGTTAAAAGCGGAATATTATCACTAGACTATTAATACATTAACGAATTATACCGTCTGTATAATTTGGATATTAAATCTTTTGTTCCTCATTTAAATAATTTACTCAACGTTACGTTTGATTTCGCGGCAGGCTTTGCTATGTCCAAATCTAGTTACGCCGTAAATTGATTTAGGTCGAGTGCCGAGACTCGGGGCAGGTGTAAACGAATTGGGGTGTGAAAAGATTTTATCTTCGCATGAAGTGAGACTGGAGCACTGTAATGCGCTATACGCGATGATACCAAGTCGTAGAACGTTCAACCGGGCTACTAACGCCATGCTCGTAGTATTCCGTAAAACAATTATTGTTTACTTGGTGCTACAAATATTGCCTTAATAATCCTTCGATAACGTTGTTTTTCTGTTGTAGAGGAACACTTTCCGGTTATACTTACATGAGTCAATCCTATTTGTTCTGAGGAATAGCGACTTATACATATATATGCACTCGTTTACACATTTTGCAAATAAAAATACAAGGAAATAGCAGTAGAGCCATGAAGGCATAAAAAGCGTCATGTCGTCACGCCATAAAAATCGACCGTAACCCCAATATATACCAAAAGATGTTTCTCAAAAAAAAAATAGAAAAATGAGAAAAAATCAAAAGACAACTCCGCTGAGATTTATATCGGATTTTCTCAGTTAAGTTCGCTTTCCGAGCCGATGCCAAATTAGAAAAGATTGTGACTGATAATATCGAAGGCTTACACAAATTAAATGAATTTTATTTCATTTCAAATAGCTAAAGTAGGTACATTTACACAAGTCGTACAAAAAAATATATGCTACCGTTTTATAACTGACGTTTGTTTTAGGTAAAGTAGTATAAATAATAATCGATTGCACATTTAATACGATCCTATCTGCTTATTAGAGTAAGTAGATTAATTGAATTAATGCCGCGATAAGTGTATCATGCAGTAGAATGCATGTAGAGTGGCTAATTATTTATTTCTTACCTTTTTTCATGTGAGAAGAGTAGCAAACCACCTGATGTTAAGTAGTCGCAGCCCATAGACATCCACGTGCAACCTAAACACGGCTGTAATCCTATCTGAGCTCGAACGTAGATCGCTACTCTTGAGGATTAAGATGGTCGCCTCGCTTCAAAGTGTAGCCGGCAACCGCACGGAATTGCTTCACGGCGGATTATGAGGGCGGCGGTGGTACCTCTCCGGTGTAACTATAGTTTTCCCACCTTTAAATTAACGGTAAATGAAAATTAGGGCACAAGACAAGCGTGGTCAGGTGCGCCATTTTCAATAGCACACAGTATTCGCTTCGCCTGGATTTCGCCTAAACCTTGAGTTTAAAAAACCAAATGGAGAGTAAATTTAAAGATTTAATTTGAACAGAACAGAAAATGTATATATCTGCACTTCTCCCTATCATAACGAACAAAATTTTCTTCAATTTATTTTGAATGATTTTATACTATTTTGAAGCCTATTCAAAATAATATAAAAACATTAAAATTAGTTAACATACGTCGTTATTATAAAATAAATTCATTTAGGAGTGTTATTATATGAATATAGATAGATACAAATAGATAATGACAGAATATATTATTTACAGTGAAACTAAATAATTTGATTTAAACGATTTAAAAATTCTGAGTAGACAGGGACGTAATCTGGATTCGAAAGTAAAAAGCTTTTGCCTTTGAATTTTATTGTTCTCTACGGCGTAGTCAGTGCCATGCTGGTTTTTTCTATTCTTTCGGGAAACAATTTAGGTATAGATTGTTTGTAGGTAGGTGTATATATATTCAATATTAATATTTCAATATATCAAAGTGGCAAATTAACCAAGTTAGTGAGTAGTAGTACTGTAGTGAATGTGGAATAGAATTTTTATACAGATTCCAATTTTGTGGGAAAAATAATTGCCTACGTCATTTACTAAAAACATCAAGAAAGAAATAAATAAAACCCTAGGTCACTTACTACACAAATTAGAAGAAATGCAAGTCTATGGCTAGAACAATAGTCTCTTACTTACTAAAAGAAAAATAAATGTGAATCTAGGAGTAATAATACTCTACGTTACCAACTAAAATCGTGGAAAGACAATTTTACCGTTAGCGTTCAGTCGAAATTAAATGAGTGGGGAAAATACACAGAACGTAAATTCAGTTATTATAGAACATTCATCAGCACTAACGCTTTAAACTGATTAAGGTCGAGTGTCAAGCCCTGCAGCAGGTATAACCGAATTGGGGTAAAAAGATTATCTCAACGTATCCTGCCATTATATGTTAGCAGCCTATCACAAAATTTTCAGAAGTGCGGCTCAGGAATTCCAAATACAAAACCCTTCTTTACTTTCATCGGACACTAGAGTAAACGCAACTTGACATCTTAAAAATGGTTTAATAAGTCTTGGTAGAAGTAAAAATTCCGGAGAGATACCAAAACCCTCAAATCACTATGCCACGCTACCACACCATAGGAAGTAATACTTTCTTCTAAGCGAGGCGACAATCTTACTTCTCAGGATAAGTATCGCATAACGTAGGAGTTTTGTTCATAAATAATCAAATAAGAGTCTTCCTTCTCCTTAAAACAATTTTGGCAATGACGTCATGCTTTAGATATTAATTTGGTACTTACATAAAAAGTCCAATTTATGGATTCCCTTTTCTGCGCGGATCGGTAATTATGGATCTATATTTATTTTTGGAATGCGTAGGCTATCTTCAGAGACATCGAAATAATCGATTTAATATCATCTACATTAACTAAAAGTATTTTCTTTAAATATACGAAGACATTTTCTGTTACAGAAATAAAACGAAGAATAGGTATTAATTAGTACAATGCTTTTCACCTAATCGAAACAAAAAAAAGTCTTACAGTAAATACGCGAACGAAAAACTAAAAGTGTAACAATGGGCGAACATTTTTAGATCGGTCATTGAAATTGAACTGTTAGATGGCAGGTATTTATGGAAAGCTATTCAGCACATGACTGTCGCCCAGTGTCGCTTTGAAAATGGCTATGTCACATTAGTAATACAATTAGAAGAAAGACAATAGTTTTTGTAACTTTCCTACGAGTATTCATAATAAAAAAAAACGTTAAAAATTTAGAATAGTCATAAACTTTCACATATTATGTAATTCAGTTACTGTATGTAAGAATTATTGTAACTTGAGAACGGCTCGACCGAAATGGGTGATTTTTGTTGTGTTCAGAATAGTTGAGACAATTTTTGACAGTTTTCATATGAAACTTTTTTGTTAAATCCACTTATAACGTTGAAAGTTTAGATAGAATTTTTGTATGTATTTTAAAATATAAATAAATATAATTACTTATGAATATTTTTATTACTAAGTATACTCATTATAATAAGTGATCATTATCATTTTTTTCATGAATAATTTGTGCCCCGTGCGAAGTCGGAGCAGGTTGCTAGTATTATAATATTATTATTTTTATTATAGTGATTATGTTATTGTTTGCCAAAACTGGAATGTTGACCTGCGTGTATTCAGTAAGATTCAACCTGATAAACAAATTATGTTACTAACCAAAAAATCTTACTTAGAAATGCCACGTGTCCGACTTTCGCGACAGGTTCCCGTTTTCAGAAGTTCATCGACCCGTTCTACAGCCATAGAAAGGAATAATCTTTATTCATGTAGACGCTTATTTAATTGAGTTACCTACGTAATTGGTTTCTCAGAAATGAGTAGAACACTCTGTACATATTCTCTGTATAATGTATATTTAGGCAATATTTCAGTTCATGAAGTTGTTTATACATTACATAAAATAACTTTCAATATTCGCAATCTTTATACATTTTATAAGAAACAATAAATCTTCCGGTGCACTTTTTCTTTTATTTTCAAAAAAAAATCTTTACATTATTATTTAATATAAATTTATCGTTACTTATTATTATAATATACTTTTAAACGAATTTTAATAAAAGTGTAACCCAAACAATCTACAGGGTAGCCATGCCAAGAAACCTAGCCGCATTTCCGCACTGAATAACGATCTCTCTACGCGAGATTTGAACCAGGCCTCTTATCACCAGCGATAATAAAATACTCTAAAATCAAAACCGAATTCGTCACAAATAGAAATAGGTCTCTATTTTAAACTAATATCATCCTAGAATTCAAATATTTTCCTATATAACAGGTACTCACGATAAACGCTTTTTTTTAGTTTAGCCCTGACCACGAGTCATGCAACTGATTCAAAATATCTGCAGTGAGTACCATTTATATAGCAAAATGTAGGTCTTTATTATTCTCATAGTATGACAAATATAGTGGACAAACCAGGTACAAAATAATACTAATAATCTTAAAAAACTGTTATTTTCCGAAAAGAAATGCGTACATGAAAATGTGATGCTGGCTCACGGTCAAACAAGCCCGACTTCAAAAGGCTTTTCTATTTATCCGCAGGTTGTACCAAGTTCGCGTGGGTCTCCGCGTGTCACCGAAGGTACCGGTGCACTTCGAGGCATCGGTGTCGAGTGGTAATGGCGCGGCGAGGACGGGCCGGCCGGCCGCCAACGCCTCCCTCGTCGGAGGCCTGGCTGCATCCCGGGCCTTTCAAATCATGTACCGGAACGAGGAGGTCACGTTGCGGGACATAGTCCACTTCAGAGCTCATTTGCTAGGCAAGTTATTTAACTTATACGTTATTACTTACTCATCATAATGTGTTCGGTTAGACCGAATACCTATCCGGTACCTACCGTAAAACGTTTCTTACGTTTCTGTGAAAAATTGTTTACTAACTTACTTATGAGGGAACAATCTTAATCTTCAGTAGTAGAAAAACTCAATTTCAGGTTGGACTTTTATTTTATATGGTACAGTTATCCACGCGCACCAGCAATAACTTACCGTCAGATGGATTAAAGCCTCGTTTCCACAATCAAATTAATAAGAAAATCCTAATTAGCTAACATTAGCTCCTACCCATGTTTTCGGTCACCTTTTTTTCCCACATAATTTATATGTTCAGATAGTCCGAAACTATTTGATTGAATGTATAACTTTGTAAACTTGCCAAAACAGATTAAAACTGTAAGTATTTTGAACTGTTTATTTATTTTCTATAATCTTATTGCGTTTCGTGGACATTTTCCACGAATTCTATAGCAAATAACTACTCTGATGTTTATCAGCAACTGAAATATCATTTGGGAAAATTTACATCGACTAACTAATAAAAAAGTTAAGCTATTTAGCTACAACGTTTCTGTGACTTTCTAAGATTAGTAAATTTGATGGGCGCTGAGAAATATAGGAATAGCGTATAACTACTCATTTGTTTAACTCTTTTTACTAGTAAAGGGGGTAAGTAAGACATTGTATGACGCGGTATAAAACAAAACGATGACATTAATTGAAAACTGAAATGTAATTTAGGAAAATATACAACATATTGTCCGCCTTAGAAACAAATTGTCTATTGTTCGAATATTCTTGGCATTTACGAGTGCCAGTCGCTTGTAGCAGCTTATCTTTATAAAGAATAAGTAACACCTGTTACAGCTATTTGTAACTAGCCTCAAACCGCTACTTTGTTGAAATATACGTCTAGGCGCCTGCCATAATCTATACATCAACACGTCATTTGGAATAAGGTTGTTAAAAAAGGCGATTATCTTATTTGTAATTATTTTAGGAATTGCTCGATCAAAGCGTAGTAATACAAAACCTACTTTGAGACCAGAGGTACAGGCACTTTGTGTACAAAATTTAAGCTACGTTAGATCAATACTTTTCGCGTGAAGGAAATACATACAAATAAGCAAGCAGGCAACTTTTCTCTTTAATATTATAGTAGAGAGTAGCAGAGATCTATCTTGTGTAATATTAACTTGGTGTCAGTATTAATGCTTGTATGCAACTAATATACAAAAAGTTACTAATTTTAAATTAAACTGTCAATTACGTAAGATGATACTTGCTTATATAGAGTTGACTACAATTTCTATGCAAACTTTGACCCCAAAACTGTTATCTCATTATCTTGAATGGCTTAAATGCAAATGAGATTGGCGCGAGCCCAAAAATGATCATCGCGTTGTCACTTTATCTTCTTAGGGAATAGTGGTAATGTTTCTAGTCAGTGGGAAATAAGTTTTTGAAATAGCTAAGATGACTTACGGCGTGACGCTGGCAGTCTGCCACCACGATTGACCTAATATGCAAAAATGACCTGAATAGTAATGAATCAACCATAGTATTTGTGTAAGAATATTAAAACTAGCTGATTTTGTCTCGAATAATTTAGATATCTCACACATTTCGGTAACTCTGCTAGAATAAAGAACACCAAAAGAGATAACTTTTCTTGTCCTAAATGCTCAATTTACACAGCCACAGTACAGGAAATCTATCTATCGAAATATCACAGTATGTCACAGTCACTGGTGAAATAATAAAGGTAAATAATAAACCACAAAAATATACAAAAACCTTACGCAACACAGTTGTTTTTCAAAAAGCACGTACGAGTATGTATAGGTAAACAATCGATTTGTGCACAGTTGACAGCCGCAATCTAAAGGAATCGCTTGAGAGGGCGGAGTGGAGCCTTGGAGTGGAGCTATGGTGCAGCGAGGGGGCGCAGTCGAGCACTCTCGCCCCCGTATCGTGCCGCGTGCTCAAGCTCCACTTCCAACCCGCCCAAGGGCTGCACTACCACTTGCCAGTGCTGTTCGACTACTTTCACCTGTCGGCTGTATCCATCACAATCCACGCCAGTCTCGTCGCTCTACATCAGCCGTATATAAAGTAAGTCGTGTTCGACCGACGCATCTGTGCAACCCTTTACTGACTGACTCAGAATCTTTTCTTCTTACATGTCTATCCGCCGTTCTCCCAGGAAAAGCATTATGCATTATGTGCAAAGCTGGTGGGTATATAGTACTTGTACTAATGTAATACTTTTATATATGTATGCTAGTACATCAGATTTATTTAAGTAACATCCATAAAATATATACGCCAATAAATAAAATATTGAGCGTTTATTTTTTGTTTGAAAATAGTTAGTCATTTTATAATCTTATTAAATTCTCTGCATGATATGAAACTGAATAAAAAATCGGGTTACTAATGACTACTTTTATTGTCAAGGGAACCTTTATATCGCAGTTAGATTATATTTGGACTAAGTAGAAGTTGTAGAAATTATCTTTTCTACTACGGAATTTTCTTCCTGCCTTCAAGCTGATGAAATCATGTTAGTAATTACTAGATGTTAACCCGTAAGGATATAGTTTTTTGACATTATAAAACTATTAAAAAATGATAATAATCTTTGAGTTACAAAAATATTAAAGTACATATTGTTTTATCCTGATATTCAAAATAATTTAAAATTCATATAAATAATAAAATATTTACACAATACTTAGTCGCACATTCATTTACCATCTATAGTGTAATATATAAATATAGTAAGTAGAAGTAAAATGTCAGATTTCATAGTGCCTTCTAAAGTTTCTTGTTTTGAAAATGTGCAATAGTAATATTATTATATTGTTATAAGGTTATTTTTTATAATTTATATTTTCTGTATCATTATCAATTCCAAGACCTAATGCGGACGTACTTTTCTCATTTACTGATTCATTAATTAATGATGAGAGCATCTGAGTTTTATTATTACATCTATATTTTTTGCTTTAATGATCTTATGAATTTCAGCACCCCACGCTCAAGTAAACAGTGGGGGAAATTAATGAAAAGTGCGGGAGCAAACTTCAACGCTTCAGGAAGCTTCGAGAATATTTTGTTTGGTTCTAGCGGAAAGTGCGCTGGCGGTAATTCTAGCAAAATTGCTCATGCCAGGTAAAAATATAATTACGAATATAATTTTATGTTACATGTTTTGAACACTCGTCGTACTCTATTTCTAAATATTGCTTTTCACGTTTGTTTTTGGCACAAAATGTTATTTTAAACCCATTTCGTTAGTAGTAACGTTTTATTAGTAATGACGTCACTACGTTCACGTAGTGACGTCATTACTAATAAAACGTCTTATCGACGAATCGAAATTGCTTCCAATACATACATCGAAATAGAACTATTGTAGAAGATTTACTAGTACGATACGCTTATCTTTATGCCGTATTCTAGTTGTAATGTTACCAATAATGTTGCTTACCAAGTGCAGATTGGTACACGTCACACAGCTTTGAGAAATTTACTGAAAACCTTAATATAAATAAAAGGGAACTGACTAACCCAAAGGTCAATGCGCAGCCGAAACCGTTGAACCTAGAATACTGATTTTTTGTAAAAAAAAAGTCCTTTATACAGCGTAAGAATCCTGAAATTTTGTAAATATGTTCTTTGTGTACCGTAAATAGCCATTAAGAAAGGAAATTTAGAAAATTTACCCTAAGATAGTAAAATAGAACACGAAACTTTGTATGATTTATTTTAATTATTCCTTTTATAGATTTGATTCCAGTAACATATATTTAAATCTGCATGCATGCGTTAGTTAAATGTATTTTGGTATCGACTTTTTCCTACGAGAAGCCGCGTGCGAAAGTCGACATTAATTTAACATTGGAAATTACCAGGCAAGTGCATGCAGAGGTATGCGGCATTCTCCTGGGTTCCCTGGAGGGTCTGCAGAATGCTTTGGCGGTTTGTGGCTCCACCGGAGTGCTGCTCACGCCAGACGAGTCCTCTTCAAACTCCATCGTGGGTGAAGTCGCGCAGAGGATAAAAGACCTGAGTGACATTGCTAAGGTAACACAATTACACGGAACGAACGAAACAGAAGACGTCCTACACCTATGTGCTACTTGTTCCCAGGGGTTTCTAAATGATCTCGCGGGAGAGGATTATTCGGGCCACGACGGTTCCTACTTACCAGAGCTTCTTCTCAAAGGGTATAGAAACCCTTCGGACGAGTCGCGCAACTATATAATCACACAGACAACAACACACAAGTTTTTTACGTAAATTGGCATTATCAGTATGAGTTTGACCAGGTTGCACAACTACAATCAATTTATGCGTGAAGCAACTCTTGTATTGCATGAAAAGGGTTTGTTCCCGGCTCACTAACCTACATATAAGTCGATCATCTTAGTGCCAATAAATACTAACTAACTACTACTAAATAAGCCCAAGTTAAGTTTTATTTCGAATTAATATACATTTCTGCATATCTAAAAATTAGGCGGAGGAAGTTGCGTAGTCATTAAACTACTTTCCATGCAACCGTGATACGTCGTACTTTTTCGTAGATCTCTGCATGCGTCTGCAAAAGTAAACTAGAGCAAACTCGGCATGGTTGCTCAAATGGCCTGCTTTTCATCCGGAGTGTAAATTTAGAATTAAAAGTGGAGATTAAAAATCGAATATAAAAAGAGGTTATTAACTTACGTGTCAATTTATAACATAGTCTAACAAGAAAAAATTATAACATAAAATTTATCGTACGTAACGATTCTTTATAAATGAAGATTTTAAGCACGTCTACAAATTTTACAAATTAGCTATATATGTACTTAATAACAGGTATCAGTTCCACATAATCCGTCGTATTTGTAAGAAATGAAAATCTGAAATTCTTTAAAATAAAAACAGCATTCAAATCGGTGCAATCGGTTTGACAACCTAAAACATATTCTTCATAGGTATTCTTTTTCTGATTTTACCGAAATATAGACCAAAACCGATGGAACTAAAGTTTAAAAAGAAATAACATAACAATAAGGCATGTTTTTGCCGTTGATTTTCACACCCAAAACATAAATTCGTCTCATTATGTAAAGCAGAAATCCGAAGCAGGCGAAGAGGAAGAATGGGCAATGGGCGCAGCGCACGACATCGCGCGGCTTTGCGCAGAAGTAACCCTTCGGTGGCGTGCATTCCTGCACCACACATCGGACAGACCGCACGTGCACCACGCACTGGCTGCCAGGCACCATGCGCTCCGGTACGTGATAAAAATCATTTAACGACATACATTAACCAACATTTACGATGTACACAAGCCATGCAATTTTATGTTATACAGTTTAAAAGACCTCTAAGTTTATAAACTTTACTCTGCACCGACACTCATGATTAACGTTTTTTCATTGCGAATATTTTGAAACAGTTGCATGGCACGTGGTCATGGCGAAACGGTGATGGCGGGGGAAACTGTTAACAGGTGTTAGTGATAGATTAATGTATCTACTCTACGTCTATTTCGTTTTTTTTGTTTGCATTCCATATCACGAATTCACGACACTAACTGTACCTTTACACACTGATCTTTTTACTCTCTAAGTTTATATTTCGTGAGCAAAATAACAGGTTACTTAATAATCAATGATATCTTTTATTACAGTATCAAGCGCTTCTCAGAGTGTTTCTTCGTACTGGACAACCCACGGCACTCCCTCGCGGGTTGTTACGACAGCAACTACCAGTCGTATCAAAGCGTAGGGGAGACAGCGAGGCGGTCTCGCTATTTAGCGCTGCTGCCGCCCCTGCCAGTCCACTGTATAGCTCTGGATGGAGATCCTCATATCATGCCCATTATATTCGAGGATAGGTATGTATTACTTTACATAGCTGTATATAACTTGGCGCAACGCGCTTGCGTCTTGTACACCTGTGGTGTACGTACAAATCTGTATGTTCTATACACATCTGCATGTATGTACTAAATGTAATTATCATCTGATAAATCTTTAGTTGTTTAATGTTACTTGTCAAGTAGGAAAAATGTAGCTTTTTCCGGACTATTAGTTATGACGTACGTCGAAAAGGAGCCCAATAATAAGACGACAATTACACTGTTTTCAGATATCAAGATACTGCAGAATTTGCGAGACGTCGATCCTTTTTAAGTTCGAATGCAAATAAATCTGGAAGTGGTCAGTAATTACTTCATTAAGATAATTGATAGCAAAATAATGATACGACTAATTACGTAATAAAATATTTTTTCAGATCCATTTTTATGTACGGAAAGTGTCGGAGATGACTGTGCCTGTAGTGTTAGTTCTATGATGGATTCAAGAAGACCTTCATCAGAAGCGTCACGAGTTACTCTTTCGTTGCCTAAAACTATAATGGATGTATTAGAACCCCAATTTAATGCGCCCAAAACAAACACAAACGTTGTACAGGCGACACTGACGCTAGCTCCACAAAAATCTGCACGTGGTTCACCAAAACGAACAATAGTAAAACAAAATGTTGTCGAAATGAATAAACCACACAATAAGCAACTAGAACTAACTGGACGAAATAGATATATTGTGCAAAACAATCAAATAAGTGAAATTCAGCTGCCTCCTAATAATGCTTTTGCTTCATGTCCGATACAACAAGGCCAACAACTATCAAGATATTCTGCTTCAACATTGTTAGATATCAATGCCACAAAAAGCGATGCTGGAGTGACACGTATGGTAAGGGATAAATCTGATGCAAGTGAAGTTACTCGACCGAAACTAGAAATCACTAGTGGAGTTAGTACATTACCCGCTAGACATAGCAAATCTTTGGATCAATTAAGAATTTCTCAAATGACACCGCTTAGCGTACAGACATTATCCAAAAATGTAAGAAATAGTTCAAACACCTCTGTCAACTACCAGAAGCCATATATACAGCCACAGTCAGTTAAACCAACAACTCTTCCAAGAAGTGTGACAACAACCGCTTATCCAACAAATACTACGACAAGATGCGGAACTAAGGGAGACGATTACAGAAGAAATATAAATGAATTTAGAGAAAAATATAAAAATCCATGCAATCTTAACATTAATACACACGGAATGAATAATGAAGTGTTCCATAATGTAGGATATAAGTATGATGGAACGATGAAATCGAATTCTAACCAAGTCTATGGTTATACTTACGGTAATCAGGGTACTCTGCAAGTGAATAACGTTATTCGTAATCCATTAGAATTTCAAAGAGGCTACAGTGTAAATTTACCCCGTCCTATGTTGCCTCCACGTAATTCTTACCCACCGGTTAGTGGAAAAACCCAAGTGACTGATCAAAATAATTTAGTTTCAAACAAACACGTACATAGATCAAATTCTACACACGTGTTTCATCAAAATGTAGATAATCAGCAAATTGATATAGAAGCAGCCCGTAATCAATTACGTCATGAACTGAATTATTATCTGCAAAAGGGCGATTGGAGTTATGACTTTAACACTGGAAGTCTTATTCAAAACTATCAAAAGAAATCTAGCAAAAGCAGTGATGACAGTGGCTTTGTGATGACTTTAGATAGAAGCAGTGATGGGACATCTAAGTCCACGTATTCAAAAACCCCTCCATCAACTCCCCACTCTACAATACCATCCTTACGGCATAAAAAAAGTCGCTCCAAAGAATCTAAATTGAACAACTGTGCTAAAGATAACGCAAAAATAAATACAAGCCGTGATTCTTTGAGCAGTCATCATTCAATTAGATCAAGAGACAGTAAATCGGACCGACAAACACCAAAATCTGATCGAAGTACTCCAAAGTCAGATAAAGGAACGCCAAGATCTGGAAAAACTACGCCGAGATCAGGTAAAATAACACCACGTTCAGGCCTAGCCACTCCAAAATCTGGTGGAGCGACACCAAAATCTGGAGTTGTTACACCAAAAAGTGGCAGATCAAGTGGTAAGCCTGAAAAACGTTCCAAACACAAACCTTCCGAAAAAATGACTCAACTTATGTCTGAAGCAGCGTCCTCTTCTAGCAACGAAAGCATTCCATTTGAACTGAGGCGCTTAGAATCATCAGCCAGTGTTCCTTATAGCCTGGATCATGGATCTGAATTAAGGCATTGCAGAAGTGCAGCATCTGTATTAGATGAGCCAAATTTAAATAATACGTTTGGATCAGAATCTCTTCCTAATTTGGCACCTCCACCGGCATTTGAATCGCCCCCATTAGATATAGGTGACAAAGATTTCAAGATTATGCCGCCCGAAAACTTCCTGAATAAAGAAGACAAGTTAAGCAGAAGTAGTTCTACGTCGAGCTTAAGCGAACAAAGTGGTTGGGTATCAAGTGGACGCAGTTCTGGGCCCTCATCACCGGATAACGCCAGTTGTCAATTAAACCAAAATTTTGTACCACCCAGTAGTTCTGCTGCCTCAAAAATATCAAATAAAACTTATGATCAGCCTGCCGATGCCCGAAGGCGCGACTCTGAAAAAATAAGTGATTTCAAAAGAACTGTTTTGAATGGGGAACAACTCCGAGAACGATTGCTGAAATTGGCTGTGAAAGCTGCCCAGACAGCTTCTAATGAGAAAATAGAATGCTGTGACAAAGAAGTGTGTGAGGAATGTACAATATGTAGTGATTCTATATGCACGGACAGTCAATGCGAATATAATAAATTAATGCATAGTAACGGCATAGATGCAGGCTGTAATTCAGATACCTGTACAGCTAGTTGTTTCCAACAATGTTCTGATATGAACGCCTCCAAAATTAACCAAAGGCATAATTCGTTTAGTGCAATTCAAGGTAAATCGTACGCCTCAGCTACCAAAAATTCAAATGAAGGTACTGTAAAAAAATCTCAAACAATAAGTGACAGCTTACATCCATACATTAGAAAAGAAATCTCACCTAAATCTCAACCGCAACCCCAACCGCAACCCCAACCTCAACCCGCAGCAGCAAAGTCTAACGGCAATAGTTTAGATAAAACAAAATTAAAAGACAGAATACAGTATACAGAAAAATTACTAGCGGCTGAAATAAGAAGCCTAACAGTAGATCGTTCTTGTAAAAGTCATAATAAAAAGTCGGCACCTGGAACTTCTTCCGCTGGACAGAAATATAGCAGTAAAGCTAGATCTGAAGTAGATTTAAGTCATTATAATGACGAAAATGACTACGAACATCTACCGCCGCCGCAACAATTTAGAGATGCTCCTCCACCACCTGATGAATTCAAGGTACGTAAGTCCAAAATTTTAAATAATTTAATAAACAAGTGATTATAAACTTATATTCCATTTTTATTTACATAACAGGATCCTCCAACAAAATCACCTATGCTAAGTCGACAAAGCAGTAAATCATCGACTCCATCCAAAGCATCACGTCAACCAAGCCAGCCAACAACGCTTCAGTTGGATAATCCTTTATATCATGTTTGTGAAGGTAATATTACTTACTTTTTTATTCGTTTTTGACTTTCGCTTTTAACGCTCCTAACCTTCTGCTATTGGCATTACCCCAGGAATATTAGAGCGGAGAAAACTGAGGCCTCATCAATCAATAAACGCTACTTCTACACCATCAACCAGTACCCTTAACAAGAGCCAGAGTACTGGTGAATTAGCAAGCAGAAATGAAAATGGAAATATGAAAGGTACCAAATATGTTATCGATCTATACAAACTACAATATCATTCAAGCATCTAATAAAATCTCAAAATAAATGCAATTTTCCATGTTAATTTGTGTATGTTTATAAAACAACAAGGATTTTTATGTTCATTCTTGTCTAATATTAAAATTTGAACACTAATCAGAAAATTTATATTACCGATAATTGTTTCACAAACTAATCGATTTTTGTGTTTATTTATTTCTTAAATATTCTGCGGTTTATTTTTCAGAACGGGAAAGTAACCTTGTTAGCATTTTTGGATTAGCGGAATCCGAAAGGTTATTTGTAAAATGTAGAGAAGAGTTCAGACAAAGTGTGAAGTATCCTGGGGCTATATATTCCGACTTTCCTCCGGTCGAGAACTCTTTGCCATATTTCCATATCAGTGACGAATACAGAATGTTTAATCCAGAAGGTAATCACATGTATTTTTTTTTATTTAATACATAACATATCTGCTTCAGGACTTTTAAACAATTAATGACCCTTGTACCGTGTGTGTATAAAAATAATTAAATTAAAGGATAAACAATACATAACAAAGCTTTGCCTAAATTCAATTCAAGATTGTAAATGGATTAACAAATTAGAGATTGAAAAAATACGTCAATGCAATACTAACTGTATGGTTATACTCATTTTATTGTCATTAAGTTAACGTAGACAAATAACATTTTATATTTTACAGGCTTACATCTGATAATCTGCGTCCATGGTCTTGATGGAAATGCCGCAGATCTAAGATTAGTCAAGACCTATTTAGAACTCGGATTACCTGGAGCTCGTTTGGACTTTCTTATGTCTGAGAGGAATCAAGGAGATACGTTTTCTGATTTCGATACCATGACTGACAGGTATAGTATTTATGCAGAGACTACTTCTGATTGAAATAAGTAAAAATTAACGCAAATATTTTTTTCAGACTCGTTCAAGAAATAATGACGCATATACAGAACTCGAACGAGCCAGCCAGAATAAGCTTTGTAGGCCACTCTTTAGGTACCATTATTATCAGGTCTGCCCTCGCAAGGCCACAAATGAAGCCTTTCTTAGGCAAATTACACACATTTTTATCATTAAGTGGCCCGCATCTTGGCACTCTTTATAATTCTAGTGGCTTAGTCAATGCTGGTAAGTTCAATATTTATTATTTAGATTTTTTTACAATCGTAAGAAGCTATTCATAAAAGGAATTGGCAAAATTTTACATTATCACGTGCTATTCACGAAAAGAATTGCTATAGTTATTAAAATTTCAGTTGAGGGAAATACTGGCTGTAAAAAAGAATTACCTCCAGATGTAAGAAAAGGGAACCTTCGATCATTCCTTGTGATGGTTCGTTGTGATGATTTTTAGATCAAAATATTTGAGTTTTTAGAAATGTACTTTTTTAATGACTAAAACCGAGTTTATATTTTTTACCATCGGAGAATCAGTATTATCCCCTAAAAAATTCTATTTTACAACTAATTAACAGAAAGTATGCATTTTTTACAGGCATGTGGTTCATGCAAAAATGGAAGAAATCTGGTTCGCTACTCCAGCTTTCACTCCGTGATGCGTCTGATCCCCGGAGATCTTTCCTCTACCGGCTAAGTGAGAGGAGTCAGCTACATCAATTTAAGCATATCTTGCTCTGCGGCTCCGGACAGGACCGATATGTGCCTTTGCACTCGGCCAGGCTGGAGCTTTGTAAGGCCGCAGCGAAGGACGCGTCTTTATTAGGACAGGCTTATAGAGAAATGGTAATGACATAGTTAATTTATAGTATAATAAAACGGATAACCGGACCCCTTTCAGTTATTTCAAATTACCATTCAATTCATTCCAAGATTATCGCTTATTGTACCTTGCAACAATAAATTTCCCTTTATGTAAATTACAGTTTTTGTGGTATTTGTAGTCTAGTATTTGAAATCTTCATAAATAAGAATTCAAGTCTCCATTCAAACATATTGTCACAGAGTACACAATCAAAACCATACAAGGCTGTCTCGATAGGGTATCCGTGCTCGTTCGCGACGTTGCATACTGATTCTCATAACTCTCGTAAGTCTGAATACTGAAATAGTGACGAACCTGTATGGAACATGTACCATGAGTCGTTCCACAACATAGCGACGATAAACAACTGAGTTATTGTGCGATTTTTTTTTACAAAAGGTACCTAATGATATTAAAATCATACCTTACCTTACCTTTCTATATTAATTCCAGGTACACAACATGGTGTCGCCATTGGCCGCACGAGCATCTACGGTGTCCGTAGTACGTTATGACGTGCAACACGCGCTGCCGCATACGGCGAGCGCCCTCGTCGGCCGCGCGGCGCATATCGCCGCACTGGACTCTGACTTATTCATAGAAAAGTTCCTCCTCGTATCAGCACTAAAATATTTCCGATAAACCCCCGATACACGACACAAGACAAACACTTTGTCATTCATATTCATAGTATACCAAATCAGGAATTATGCTACTAATGTGGCCCGTTAAGTTCCTAAAGTTCGTATGTTAATTAACGCAATGCGACTTCTTTATCATGCCAAACGTAGTTGATTAGAAGTTCCTTTTTGTATCGGCACTAAATCATTTTGGATAAACACCAAACATACAATTTAAGGCGAAAAGACATTTACGACTATTAACGGTTAACTAAAATCATATTCATGCCTTTTAAGTTATTAGAGTATTTTTTATTTAAAGCAAGAAATAGAGCACTAGATTACAATATCTTTAACTCATATCGTAATAGACCTTACGTATCAATTAACACATTTGATATCTACCACGCTCAATATTATCACATTGTATTGGTTCATTAAAAGAAAAGCGAAAACATGTAACAACAAACAAACTAAGCATTTCTTGGCATTTATTTATCCGCACGAAATTATAAAACTATAACAGACTACTTACGCGTTTGCGTACAAAATATTTACAAAGGAATCGCATTGAAACGCTTGAGACGAAAAATTTCGTCTTTACATTAGGAGCGCTAGGACTACGCTAGGAAGGAATTTAATATATTTTATCTATCTGACTCGTTTAAAATAGTTTAAAAGGACAAATATAAACTTATTTACGATATTGGTAGACACGATTTTATTTGCACAACTCCAAAATCTTAATATTTCAACTACCTAGTTAATCCTCACTCGCAGTCAATCGTTGGGTAATTTTTGAAGGGTACACACACAAGCGTGATATCTCGAATGTAATCCTACTTCTACGTAGAGATTTGTTGACTTTCGATGACGCTAGGTTTTAATTAATTAATTAGTGTTAAGATGGATCTTTACACCAAGTAATTAAGACTACAATTTAGTAATGTAGATAATGACATTAGATGTTATTCGTATTAGGTACCTATTAATAATTGTTGTGTGTATGAACGGTTTCACATTCTGGATGTAATGTCTTTTTATTTAATGGATTGCGAATAGTTCCTTTATATATACGTTTTTTAATGTTACACAACGCAATAATAATAAAAGAAAACAACATCTTTCCATTATGCAAACAGTGGGTCGTGTTTAAGTTTTTTTTTAATTTTTACTGATTTATTTTGTATTGTTTGATAACTAATTATATACAAATTTTCTGTTCGCTATCAATAATTTAAACTTTTACAAAGGTTCACATTATTAATATAAAACAACTGTGTGAACTTATTATAATGATTTTGTATTTAAAAAAATATGCACGTCATATAGTTTAATATTTTGACAAACACACCAGAAGGGTAATATATTATTTAACATATGAGCAAGAATTCATATTTAAATGACTTAAATATCTACGCTCTATTATTGAAATTCATATATGTAACGTACTGTACTTAATAATGTTATCCAGCTCAGCAACAGAATAGAGATTTTAATATACCTACTATTAAGTACAGCCATCGTCAGAAGTTTACAGAACTTAATAACTATTTTAAACATTAAAGTGGATTTATATATAAATTTACATAACACGTAACAATACATTTATAATGTAAGTACGTAATCAAAAACGCTGAAGTAAACTTTTGTCGGTGCCTGTACCTATATATTTTATTAATATGATCAATATTAATTGAAAATGGCTTAAATAAACTACATAGGTACATTTAAAAGTCCTTGTGAGAGGTCTTAGCCTTATCAACATTTGCTAGTAACTAAAGATGTAAATTTTTATCGAATGTTAGACTGATCTTTAAAAATATACGATTATTAAGATATTGATAAGTTTCATAGATTTTTTTCTTATTTGTAGTAACTATAATTTCAAATAACGATTATAAATATCTTGCTCTGTCCACTTTTTCTCTAATTATTATCTGTAGGTAATGTTTTATACAGGGGCTTGAAAATTCTAGTCTTGGTTTATGTTGAGTCATGAATATTTAAAGTCAGCAACGCATTGAGTTTAAAATAACCGTCGTTTTTATTAAATTTTGATATAAACGCAGTGACAGTGACAAAGATTCATTTTTGTATCAGAGTAGTTACGGCATTACTTTATTAGTAACGAAGTAATGCGTATGAAAAACAATAAATCATATCATAGTGTACCCAAAATGATATTGCAACAAACGCATTTACTTTAGTTTATACTATAGGTTACTTAAAATTTAAAAGAAATACAATTATACTCACATTAAAACTAGTAAAAATAAATGCACAGTTCTTATGTCCGAGTAGCCCGCCCTTGGTAGAACTCAAATAGAAATTTATTTTGACTTGTTACAACAGCCGTTGAGAAGTCTAAATCGTTATTTTATTACCTATATTTGCTTTTATATACTTTATATTTCCATATATTTGTTTATTTTTATTCAAACAATTTTAACAATCACTAAAACATAAAACGAAAAACGAGACGACTGTCACATTTCCCGTTAGGTACCTACGTTTTTTTATCCATGTAAACGGCAAAACTAAGAAAAGCCAAAATGTATATACTTTGCCTTTTCATAATACCGTACTAATTAAAAAGGACTATACTATACAACCACATATAAAACTATACATACATACCTCTATAAATTTACAACTCGATAGTTTGAAGATAATTCATTTGAAGTTGCGAATAGGAATTTGGAAGAGAAAAATTCCTTTAACAAAATTCTTCAGAATTTTTGAGTAAAGAAAACTTAAGTACGTAAAATCCAGATATATGTATGTGCACAAATTACTAAATGTGTTGCTGACATTTTGTTTCATCAATTATAAATTAAAGTAATACCTCGACTGCTCATGGGCATGCTTTTAAAAAGTGGAATAAATTACGTAGGAACTATGTATGATGATGAACACAGAAAGTACGAATTTTGTAAATAGAGAAAACTAAATTTTATTTGTAAATTACAATCGTATGTTTAATGGCAATGTGTCGATGTTATACACTTATATAATAAATAATAAATAAATGATGCCTGTGATCTGTCTTTTTGTCCACGTTACCTACAACCTTTTTGCACAAGAATTTTAAAGACCGTAGATACTCTCTTATTTCTGTCTTAAAATAGCGGCATAAAGCAGCTGTTTCCGATTTAAATTAGAATACGTTAGCAAAGTCGCGGACACAGTTAAGTTGTAACTAAGTACACTGAAACTCCTTTTAGATATGACTTGTATGTCTCGTTTAGTAATGAATGGTGCTTAGTGTTGTAAAGGTCTCGAGTCTTTTAGTCTTAATTCGATAGACTCGGCTCAATTTTATAGGACTTATGAACTAACAGAACTCGGAGTCTT